>VYXB01007300.1:316888-487983 GCA_013397135.1 Pachyramphus minor | reverse complement strand
GGGCAGGAGCGAGGGAGGTCTCCTCCCTCGCTGAACTCTACCCGTCCCCGGAGTGCGCCCGGCGAGGTGCGGGGTGGTTGGCGGGGATCCCCGCCCCGCTCCGCCGGCATCACATGGTGCTGGGGGCGGGAGGGGGGGGAGCCGCCCCCCAGCTCTCGCTTTCTCCTACAGTTTCTTCCAGTCTTAGCGCTCAACTCCGGCGAGGCTGGAGCGCGGCGCGGGGCTGGGCAGGGCGGGAGCCGGGCGGGCTCCGCCGCCTGCTCCCGGGGCGCCGCTCCCGCAGCGGAGGCGGTGGGGAAGCGGCACAAGTGCGCGGCGCCTCCGCTGCTTCCCTGCTTCTGATGCCCCTTCGCGACTGCACGCCAGCCCGGCGGCCGCGGCTCCGGGAGGATGCGGCTCTTCCTCCTCGCTGCAACTTTCTGGGGATTGTGCCTGGTTCCAGGTAAGGAGCTCCGCGCCCCTCCCCCGGCGGCACGGGCAGACAGCCCGGGGTGTCCGTCGCTGCCCGCTGCGGCCGCGGGGAGGTTTCTTCCCCTCGCAGCCCCTCGACGGAGCTGGCACCGTCCTGCCGGCCGCCCGGAAAGCCCCTCGCCGCCCGCCCGGTGTCCTCAGCCCTGGAGACCCGCGGGGCGAGGCGATGCTCGTCAGGCAGCTCACGGTGCGGGGCTCCGAGGATGCCGCCTGCTGACCGTGGGCTCCGCGTACGCCTCTCTGGGCGGGGGGTCGGCGGCCAGCGGGCTCAGTCCCGCCGCCGGAGGGCACCCACGGGGTTCTGCGAATCCCCGCTGCGGGGCGAGAGGTGTGGGAACCGCTGGCGGAACGCCGGGAGAGGCGGCTGCTTGGCGAGCCTCACGGACCGTCTCGCTTTGCATGATAAAGGAGGGGAGGTGAAGGATGCTCCACCGCTGTAATTGTGCGCGGCAAAATAGTAATTAAATCATTTGTGATTCATTAGTAGCTAAGTAAACCCGTCGGCACAGATGAGAGCCGAAGCGTATCTGTTAGCCGGGTTGCTCTCTCCGGGGCGCGGATAGGTTTCAGCCCGCGGTGCTGAGGGGCAGCCCGGAGGCGAGCTGGTGGGCGATGGGCAGCGGCTGCGGGCCGGTGTCTGCACCGGTGTCCGTGTCCATGTCCGTGTCCATGTCCGTGTCCGTACCCGTCGCCTCCTGGCGGCAGCGTCCCCAGCGCCGGAGCGGCCGCCCCACGGAACGGAGGGAGCATCATCACACCAGGTGCTGAACCCGTAGCGCTTGGGTTCAGCTGAGCGGACGGCACGCTTGTTTTCCTTTATTTTTGTCAAAGGGATACTTTCACTGAGCTCTGGAATAGTTAGGAATAGCGAAATGCGCAGAGGGAAAGATAAGGAAGATTTCTGGCGCGTGTTGGTTATTTGATTTGGTTTTGTGGTTGGTTCTTTTTTTTATTCTTATTTTAATATTATTACCACTGTTCATGCANAGGAATAGCGAAATGCGCAGAGGGAAAGATAAGGAAGACTTCTGGCGTGTGTTGGTTATTTGATTTGGTTTTGTGGTTGGTTCTTTTTTTAACTGTTATTTTAATATTGTTACCACTGTTCATGCAGGGTAGAATGGGGCTTTGAGCAACGCGTGGCAGGGGGTTGGAAAGATATGCTCTACAAGGTCTCTTCCAACCCAAAGCATTCTATGATTTTGAACAAAATTTTATCTGTTCCAGGTTTGGCTTTGCAAATACAGTGTTACCAGTGTGAGGAGTTCCAGCTAAATAATGACTGCTCTTCTCCAGAGTTCATCGTGAATTGTACAGTGAATGTCCAAGATATGTGTCAGAAAGAAGTAATGGAAAAAAGTTTTGGTAAGAATTTAATAGTTATTATTCTGTTTACTTGTTCCTTTTGGCTCCACCCATTCACAGTCTTCAGTTACGGATGAATCTGTTATTCCTGCCTAAAGGGACCAGATTCAATTTCTAATACTTCTGAGTGACTTTGCAACTCAATGAAGTTAATCATTTTCCTTCAAAACTGGTGTAAAAACTGAATGATGCAAGCCAAATGTTGATAAAGCTGGTTAATACACAGTCTTATGGGTCTCAGATTTAGTTTTCGGCACTGGGAAATTAATAACAACAAGTTAGTTTAATCTCATTACAGTTAATTACATGGGCCTTTTCCCCAAGAGATGGAAGAGCATTAAATTAGTAATTCCCTCCTTTCTTTTATTTACTCAAGCAATTTATATACTCTGAAGGTTCATCTTAAGGGAAGGAAAGTATAGTCATCTTTTCTTTCATCCATTAAAGAAACCATCAAACAAAAGGGAAAGAGGGATTAAAAAATACCCAGTAACTCGGGGAAGTTTATGGAGGGAAGAGGAGAGGGTCAGAGGAAGGGCTCAAATGGATTTCTTTGCTATACCAATTTTCTAAGTCTTTTTTTTCTGCCCTTACTGTATGTGTTCAGGAGGAAACTGTCTGTGATTCTGCATCTTGCCTCTATTGTCTTTTGAGTTGTGGTACAAATGGCTGGGTTTTATTCAGTGTCATGGAAGGCATTTGAGATTTAGAGAGAACTGTCAGGTATTAGACTACAGTGTTGCTCTAGCTTTCTACATGAGTAGAAGGCAAGAACTTTATTAGGGAATGACAAGGAAGTGTGTCTGTGGGAGTTGGAGCTCATGCAGCCCTCCTGCTCCGACTGCAGGCAGCCGTGAAGACACCAGGCATCAGAACGGGCATCCAACAGTGACTCACTGGGGAGCCTCAGCCTGGACATGGCCTCTGCACCAAGAAGTAGTTTAGGGGGCAGGAGGACAGCTGGGACTTGAGAACCCTGATTTAAGATGAAGCTGCTCTCTGGGATTGCACATCTTGCAGCTGAGGGCAGTGCTTTAGAGTGTGGAGTTCTCTGATGTAAAGGACTCTTATGCTGTTAATGGAGATCAAGCCATAGCCCGTCCTTTCTCAGCAAGTCCCTCAGGAACAGCACGATGCCTCTCTACCTACAAATGTGTGCAGCCATCTGCCTTGAACAGTAACAGTGGTTCTTGGCATCAGCGAACTACTCAGCAGTATCTTCCAAGTACTTATCAGTCAGCTAGTTCCACATGTGCTGACCATTTCATATTGGCATGTAATGAATCCTGGATAAAAAATAACAATTGTTGTTATCCATCAAAAGTAGCTGACACTGTTTCATCCTGGATAACACCAACAACAGTGACTATTGCTGTGAAATACTTAGAATCTTTCCAGCTAAGAGAAAAAGCTGTGTGTTTAAAGAAAGATTAGTCTCTTTCAAGCTGTATTTTTCTGGGGTATTATATTTCAAGTTTACTTGGAAAGAGTGGTGGGGATGTGAGATGGTTACAGCTTGCAAAGTCCTTTTAAAGTCTGAGTATCTCTGAATTACTCGTTGAAGGCTTTGCTGTCTCCATCCCACAGCTTCTCTAGTACTTTCTATAGGCTGGAATGGATGGTGATTTGGAGTGCTGTAGATGTGGTAGGCAGACATAGACAAAAAAGTCAGTCCTCGTTTAATTCTTAACAGGTGTTTGGTGTCTGCTGTGTGGATTTTTTTAATACCTTGCCTGATTCCTTCATGTTTTTATTTCAATACAACCTCAACCTTTATCAGCTTCCAGAAACATATCTGTAATCTTGCTTTCAGGTGAGTATTAGAAAGGTGTTTTCAGCTGAGTGAGCCCCTTGCAGATTGAAGTTCAAGGCTTCTGGATAAATCAGCTTGCATGTGTGCACTCACAGCCACTTGTGTGCTGCATGAATGGGGTGAGATAGGTGGTCATGCATCTCTCTTCAGCCTGGCAGGCAAGGCTGCAGTCTGGTCAGTGTGACTGTGGTACACTGAAAATACAAATTGGAACAGTTTTAATACATTTTAGACACACATCGGGGCGTAATTTGCCATTACTCCTATGAATAAATGGTTTGCAGTATAGGAATATGGAGTTCTTAAAACAAACTTCTTGTTTGTTTTGGGATTTTTTTCTGTGCAATTCTGTGTGTTCTTGGATTTTTCCTTTAGGAGATAACTAGCATGCTGGGCATAGCAGGTGCCACTGTTCTATTTCATTTACTTCTATAAGTGCAGTTCTTATTAATTTTAAGCTTAGAGATTTTAAATTTCAGCTAGCTAATTAATTTAAATTTTTAACCTATTTCAAACTGAATGAAATTTAGATTGCAAGCTTAGTTTCTCTGTTATCCTTGGTCAATTTTAGAGAGGATTGGTTGTAAAACTGAGATGATTCAGTTCATCATCCTTTATTTTTTTTTTCCTCTAATTGATATTTAAATGTGTGCAACATATATGCCTTACTTTCACAAGTTTTATTTAATAATTCATTCTACTCCTACCAGTAAATTTCATAACTTGATTCTTTTTGTTGTTGCCTATTGAAACTGAATGTTTCAAATATTGATTTTAATTTACAATAGACTTGAGTTTTTTAACCCAGAATATCAAGGATGTGAATTTGCATTTATTTGACAGCACAATCTCATAATTAGAGTTTTGCCTCTTGACTAGATATAGCCAAAGCAGTGTAATTTTTGTAGGTTAACCCATTTTTGTCCCTAATAAAATATAATTGTGTCAGTGAGCAAAGTGTTTTAAGTTCTCTCAAACCTTATTTAAAAGTTAGATGCAGTATTTTGAGATAAAGTTCATGGTGTGAATTGATGTAGCCACGCTTCCTGTGCAGTATGCATTAATCTGTATGTGTGTTTTGCTATCAGGGGTGTTGCTGGCTTGCATTCTGTGGTGTGTCCTGTAGTCTCCAGTGTGTGGCCAGTGACTCTTTTCCTATGTATTGTTTAGTGTTCATGGGCAGCTCTGTGGTTCAGCTTCAGTTCTGTATTAAACTCTCTATAGTAAAAGCAACATGGTGGTGAACTACAACTCTGTGCAACTTTTCCCATTTATGTTGCAAAAAGTTTCTTATGCCTGATCATAGTTAAACCATTCCCCTTCAGTTGCTCTAAAATTAGGGTTAGTTCTTTAGATGTCATTGTGTTCTCTCAGAAAATCATCTCAATTTCTGGAGAAACAGCTCCAGGTGAGAAATAACAACAGCATAGGCATATTCCTAACCCAGAGCTTAAAAAGTGGTTGTTGCTGTGGCAGCCTCTGATGTGAGCAGCTAAGGATGCAGGTGTTAGTAACTCATATTTTGGATTAGATCATCAGGCATGTTATCTCAGCTGTTTGTAGTAGCTGGTAGGAATTTGCTTCATTGTGCATCTTAAAGTGAGTTGAGAATCAAGCAGTACACAAGCGTGTATCAGATTAAGTGATTATGTGGAATGGTATAGTTTTGCCTCCCTTGCAGACATGGTCTTTGCTGTGGCAGTTTGTGTTTCAGTGGCACTTTGGGGATCTGTCAGTGCACAAAACTCAAGACTTTGTCAAGTAAATAATAAAATTTTCTCACTTTAAGCTGAGTTGTATTTAAAAGTTTTGCTAGAAGAAGTTTTATGTTTATGTCAACATACTGTTCCAGTGGGAGATACAGGACAAGACAGTATTTTGCCTGTGATACAGAATCTTACAAACTAATTTTTCAATTAATTCTATAAAAAAATCTTTCCTTCAGAGGGAGGGATGATGAGAATGGGAAGTAGCACTCAAGATGATACCATGTAATTTTTTTATGTCACAGAAATTAATGTCAAGGACAAATTTCTAGCGCATTGTGAATAAGCAGGTGTTTGAAAATTGTAGATTAAATGTTTGACAAACAGTCGAAGTTCTTACAATAATTCCATTTGCGGATACTTTGTGGAAATACCCATAATAGATTTCCTGCTCCCGCTGGCCTCTCTCCTTCCTATGGATTTTTAACTTAGAAGTGTTGGTGTTCCTTCACTTTTAGAATATGTGTAGGAACAAATAAATCCCACAGTATATTGGGATCAGATGAAACATCTTGATGATGTGTAGATGAGTATATAATGTGTATATGCTTTAATATATGTATCATAGAAAGCATACTGATAATGGTAATTATCATTACCATTTGCCTTTTACCAAGGGCAAGAGCTATCAGAGTTTAAAGGCTGATCTAAAACCTACTTAAGGCAAAATGCAACTTGCAATGTGAATACATCAGAGAGAAATAAAGCAGGAAGGATGAGACAATCAGCCCAGACAGGTAGCCAGTCTAAATTTCTTGGAATATTCTGTAAGTAAAGCTGCCCATGTGCCTGTTTTGAACAATTGTGTTCTAATGTTTTGGAACCTTGTCTTCTAATGTAATTATGAATGTGCTTTTACTGACTTTGACTTTTGCAAGATTTAAAAAAAAAGGAACCACAGTAGCAAGACTGATACTTTAAAATGTCAGTAATTTTCCTTTGCAAGAAAGTTGGGAAACAACCTCATTATTTCTATTAATCTGCAGATAGAATCTTTTCTTATTTGTTTGATGTACAATGGTCCTTTTAATATATTTACATAGAATGTAATCCTGCAGTGTAATTAAAGCAACTGCTGTAATTATGTGCTTAAAAGTAGTACATGGGAACATCATGAGCAAGATTGTCATCTCAGGATTGAATTATAATCTTATTTTATCTACTTCTTTGAGCTCTTTTGAGTATTTGCTTTCCAGTTGTTTGTTTTATCAGTGTCTACGCTGAGTGATGAGTTGGCCTACGGTAATTCCCCTACCTGTGATTAATACTCAGTTTTATTGCACTGCGTTGCTGCCATGATTGAGTTGCTTTGTGTGTGGCTATTAAGGATTACAGAGGCACATACTTTTTTCTGTATAGCACATACTTTTTTCTGTTCATGTATAGTATCCATTAGTGCCAGTACTAATTGCATACTGGTATCAAGGGGAAATTGTGCTCTGGTGTACTTTCATTGACAAAATGATTAAAACAGCGAACAAAGTTTAATGTCTTCAGAATCTCTGCAGGCATTAAAGTTTTATAGGTTGTAGCTGCATCCCCTGTATCCATTTAGAAACAGTAAGAAACATCCACTAAACTGCTGCTGGGTTTTTTTGTTTTCTTCTGCACTCTCTGCTGTTCAAAGTGTATCAACATAAAAGAACTTTTTTATTCAAAGTAAAGCATAATATAATAAATATTTACTGACAATTGAAAAATAAATAAATAAAAATGTTGCATGGGACAAAATAACATCGTGTCTTGTGCTACCACATGAAATGATGACATAGTAACCAATCTATGTTGGAAAGAAGCAGTTCACTTTTGATACCTAATAAAAGACACATGTGGTTAATTTGCACTGTATGCTGAAAACTTGGAGCTGTGGATCTATTACCATTCAGAAATTTTTTTTTTCAGATGCCAAAGCCGTTTGCTTGTTGTAAATTTCTTCAAATCTTTGAGTTGCTCAGGAAACTCGCAGCCACTTATGGAATGAGCTGACCATTCAGTGTGTCAGCTAAGGAGGAATTATGGACAGTACGTAGTAGGTTGCTGTTCTGGCTTCCTTTCAGTACAGAAGAGCGACAGTGGAGTTAAGTTCAAGCAGTTTATGACTTGAAAGTCACGACAAAAATCCAAGTGCAGAAGTGATGAAGTCTGTATTATTTTAAGGAAGATGTGGTATCTAGTCCAGTGAATTTCATTTTTCACAGGACATGGACAATAGCTTTTTACGTTATTTTATTCCTCAGGCTTGTATAAAAGGTATACAAATGAATTTTGTGATACAGTGCCCATAGCTGGGTGTCTCTTAAACCCCTTTAAGATTTCCTATTGCATTTTACATGCAGTCTGTTTTTTCAAACCTTCTTGTGGCCTGAGCCTATCACTTGTCTTAGATCCCAGTGACCTTTTCAAAACATTGGCAAGTGAGTTTTAATTGATCCAAAACGGTTTTATTTCTGTTTTTCCTTTGTAGTCTGGGTATTTTTTGGAAAACTTGACAAAACCGGCTTTGCCAAATCACCGATGAGTCTTTGAAAGTGGAAAAAGTTATATAAAACCCAGTCAAATCCTACTCTTAAGTTGAACAGGCTGTAAAACCGTAAGCATGAAAATAGCTAAATATATAAAAGAGAAATGAATTTCCAAAGTCCTGGCATGCAAGTGTCACCATATGAAGCATTCCATTGAAATTGGTAAGGACACTAATTAAGGATGCAGCATTCATGTGTAAAATTATTTATGAGACTTCTTGCAAGGGTATAGCATTTTAACATTTGTAAAGACATAAGGGCTATTGCTTCGTTTCAGCACACAAGGTTTGCCAAGAAAAATGCTCATATAGGATTCTGAAAATTGAGTCTAAGTTCACCTCTCTCTCTAGAAGATCAAGTATATTTGGATCTTGATACCCAAGGACATTTAGATCTTGATACCTTTGTATCAGGAAAGAGGAGATGGTCGAAGTCTGTGAGCCACTTTTGTTGGCAAGATTGTACATTTTAGTGCTTGACTGTAAGTCCACATTAGTGAGCAGGGAAATTAATAAGGGCAGTAGGAAACAAAGGAATTTGACATGCAGGTGAAAGTTGAGCTTTGACCTCTTGTTTGAAGCCTCCCATGGCTTTAAAAAATATTTGACAGTACCACCATTAGCTGCTGCACTTAACTTTCTCAGCCTATGCATTTTTAAGCATTTTAATGCTTTGTTTCAGCTTTGTGAGGCTGCAAGCAGTGATAAAGACTACTTTGTGCTGTTTTCTGTTATTAACAATGCTGTTTTGTGTCATATTTCCAGTACCAGAATTAGAAGGCATGACTTACAAAGAGATATCATAGTAATCTAAACCCTTGTCCTCTGTAAGTCAACAATTGTCCAGTTTTCTTCTGAGCTGATTTAATTTCTTCAAGGTGTCATGTCAGTGAGGGTCAAAAGGAGAGTTGAAAGGCCAGCCTTTCATTGTCAAAAGGTTCCTGTTTCTGGAAAAGAAGTGCAGCTTTTAAAAGGTGCCAAATGTATGAAGGATTTGTGATGATATTAAGTTTTCATAGAAAATGATGATGAGAATATGCTAATTCAACCAGGTAGGGTTTGGTGGGATGTGGTGTTTTTCTGTTTTGTTTTATTTTTCTTTTACAGAATTGTTTACTCTACAAGAGCCTAATGACGTGAATATGCTTTTATTTTGTCTACTGAATGTATCAAAGGGGGATCAGGATGAAATAGCTGCAGTCCTAAAACACAAGATTAAAAATCAGGAAGTAGCCTGACGTAGCTTTGCAATAGATTTCAAGTCACATAATAGCAGTGCCTTGGTTTTTTGTTGTTTTTTTTTTTGTTTTTTTTTTTTAATCTGGAGAACACTCTGGTAGCTTATAGTATTTAATTAGCTGGTATTAGCTGTTTATAAGGCAAATAGTAAATCTTGTGATAAAATTTCTGGCAAGGTGCAAATTATTTAAACCCCTTCTCTCCTCAAATTTCTCTCTGGAGTTCACAAGTATAGGAAGAGTTGTTGTAAAATGAAACACGGAGGACATGGTTGACTAACTTTACACTCAAACTGTTTGGTTGGGTTTTTTTAACAATGCACTTACAGTCATAGATGAAAGGCTATGTATTAAGGAACCTTAATTTATCTTTTATACCAATAAAAATATTATCTGATTAAAATGGCAATTGTTTTGGGAAGCACAATGTCAAAATATGATTGATTGCTTTACAACATTCAGTCACCTTCCAAGATATTTAGGACTTTATTAGATAAAATACTTATAAACACTTTCTCTAGAAAACTGCAAATCATGATAGGAACTTTGGAATCTGTCTCTGTAGGATGGGCATAAAACCTAATATAGAAACTAAAAAATATAATTTACAAACCTATTTTTCTGAAAAACCTAATATAGAAACTAAAAAATATAATTTACAAACCTATTTTTCTGAACCCAATTTTGAACATTACTGATACAGTAAAATCCAGAAATAGTCACATTTATATTACGTTCCTTAGAAAGGGATGTTTACATGCTTTTCCTGCACTAGTATAAGTTCTCAGTTTTTGGCAGATGTTACAAAAGAGCTTTTGTAACTCCTACTGGGTGATGAATTTCACTTGAGTGCAGGGTAAAAAAGTGACAGTTTAGGGCAAAAAAATAAAGGATGAGACATATTATTAAATCACAAAACAAACATGGATAGGCAGAGCAGATATTGTCTGTGCACAATAAGAAGGAAAACTTGCAGATTCACCAAATCAAAAAAATTGAAGGCTTCAGTGATATAAGGTGATTGAAACCATTCAATAAAGGGAATATTGGTTCATAAGCACGGTCCTTGACTTGTCTTTATGAGAAACAACATTAAGAGAACACCCAGAACAGGTCACATACAAGTCATGAAAATATGCTAACATGATAGATAGGACAAATTTTGGGGGCTTCTCATGAGTCGTGTGTGCTACAATATGAATTGTCCACTGTTGGCCAGTTTTCCACTGTTTGCTTGGAGGAGATGGGCAACGTTTAAACACCAAATCAAAAGAGTTGAGTGGAAATGCTGCCAAAGTACTAAAGGCACACCTCAAATTTGTCTTATCTGCCTTGTTAGATTTCTCAGTAACTAAGTAAGATACAAAACTTTTCTACGTGCCTGAAGTTACAGCTCTGTATTTGCCTCCAGCATGTGGTCCAGTCTTGAAAAGATGGTTTGTGACTATTCAAGGAGGCCTCATTGCTGGGCCCTGGTTGGTCATAGACTACTTATTATGCTCCAAAAGATTTGATGTTGCAGGTCTACTCAGAGTATGTGCAGGAGAGTTTGCTAAAGCAGTGTTCGTGGAATGAGTTGTGGACTTACCTTATGTGTGCCTTTGAAGCTGGATATGTACATAATGGTGTAGAAAAAGCTTCCTTTAAAAATGAGGAGTGCCAGTCATAGCCCACAAGGTAGAGAGCGTTTGGCTTGGGGCGGGTAGTCACACTTGGAAAAGTTTGTGTTGGACAAAGGACATCGTCTACTTGAGTGAGCCGAGCTTAGGCAGAAGAGTTTAGTGGCCATGAGGCCATGGACTGATCTGGGGTAAAGCAAAGGGCTACAATTTCCTGCTGAGCTGTGCCATTGCAGAAAGCAGCTTCAGAGTAGTGGGGTCATGGGAATGGGAAGGTGACTGTTTTGTTAGAAATTAGGTCACTGGTCTCGAAGGTGATATCCTAGTTGCCTATTTTGGCTTCAGAGACCCTCTGTGTATTTTGCTGAAGGACAGTCTTGGGAGTACAGGTGCAAACTGAACTTGCATACTGCTTGGATTATGGTTGGCTCTTAAAAGTTGGAGAGTCATGCTTACGCTGCCTCTTTTTTTTTGTCTGTACCTGCTAGAAGAGAAGACTCAGAGGTGCCTAATAAGATCTTTTTCAATCAGTAAGAGAAAAAACTGGGATCTTCTGGTGCCTTCTGCATACACACAATGTAAGAAGTAGGTGTGATGTCACCTTTTTTGGTTGTCCTAGTAACAAGTTAAGCTGTTATTCAAGAGAAATGTACTGGGCTCTGCAGACAGGGTAGATGGAAGAACACTCACTTTCAGATTTGAATAAATTGTAGCTTGAATTGTTTCTTGCTATCAAAACAGAATGCATTTGCATATGGCCAAAACAGTGCCAAGATGCAGACACACAGGACTAGACTGGATCTAGGTGAGAGAACCAATATTGCAAGCAGGAACTATAGAAAAGCATTAAGATTTACATCCATCACTTCACTGGAATAAGGCAGAAATAATAGTTTGGACCTTGCCACTGTCTAAATATACGATCACTTGTGGGGCAGAGAGAGGTGTAACAATAGGCAAGTTGCTTAGGCAAGGAATAAATTCTCAATGTCAAATTCAAGCCCAAAGCTGCTTTAAAAAAGCCTTGAAACCAAATGTAGTTGTAGAAGGTACTGATGACAGGAGAGGGTATAGAATATTAGCATGTTATCACCCAGCTATTCTAGTTCTGTGTACTGCCCTCTTCTTCTTAAAAGTACTTATACTTGAACTACATCCTTGGCCACCCCCACAAACCTTGAAGCAAAAATGAAGGCAAATCAATTTGTCAGTAGTGGGTACTTCACAGTAAAATATCATTTATAGTGCCTACACATATGCATAACCACAAAGCTGTTGCGGAGCTGCTGAATCCATGAAAAGGGACAAATTACTCAGGACTAATCCATCAAGAGATTGGGTAGTAAATATACTCATTGAGTAGTGATAAATATAGTAATTGTGCAGTAGTGTTAGTTGTTGAAGGTAGGTAGCTGGGAATGACCCTATCCTGGCAAAAGCAGAGTCTAAAACATGTAGTCTCCTTGCTTAGCCAGCTACAGAACAATCTGAGGTAGAAGAGGAGCTTCCAGAAAGATTTGCAATTATTTTTCTGGGTGATATGTTAATGAATGTATCAAGCGGATTGTTCAGGCAAGAATACCTGGTAATTAGCAGGTATGTGGTATGAGTCTTATGAGGCAGATAACCACTTTGAAGAACTGTCTGCAGTTCAGCCTGCTGGTGGCAAATGATTCAGGAAGATCTCGGGAATCATTTTGAAATGGTTCAGCAGTACAATAAGCCACTGCAAAGGAGGACTTTGAGGAGATTCTAGATGTAATCCAGAAAGGATGCTGCTGTCCTGTCTGAACTCAGGGGTGAGCTGCAGTTACTGGGGTCCATTAACCTGTTTGCTGGAGCAAGGAGACGGTGTCCCTGCCATCAAACCACAGAAATCAGTTATGCTAATTTACATCCTACCACAATTAATCTGGAATCCCTATATGATAGGAACAAGGTTTAAGACTAAGTGAAAGTTCACAGCTCAATTGTTTTAAAAATGTCACTCTTGTAGTGCTAACATTATCTCTTTTTTCCATCAACCTCTGTGCCTGTTAGAATTTGTAACTTGCTATAAGGGTACTGCAGAGCAAGAGAAATAGCAGAGCCTTTCTATGCTGATCAAATTTGTTTCATACCTGATGCTTCTTAAAAAAGCACTTAGTGTGATAGCAGCTGATTTGTAAGATCAAAAGAATCTATTAGTACTTAAAGAAAAAATTCTTGGATGTGAAGGGCATGTCATTAGCCAAGGAGCTATTGAAAACCTGATAGAAATGCTGACTTTATTTAAGTAAAAGGTCTTGTTACGATTCAGATTACAGCTGGGAATGGGGATAAACAGTCATTTGGGACTGGAATTTCCTGTTTTAAGACACATTTACAAAAAAGTCACAGGAGAAGCATTATAATTTCTTTGCTATTAGTTAGATTATTCTCTCTGGATGTGAACATGGTTAATCTCTTCATGAAACTTTGAGTAGTAGAATTTCAGTCTGTACAGGAATACTGTGTTTTGACTTCAAAAGATGCTCAGGATTGTTCTGTGGAATTGATTCTGGGGAACAGAGCTGTTGTAAACGCATGGAGTTAAGCTGCAGGACTTTGATTTTTTGCAGTAGAGGTTTCCTGGAGTTGCCTGGTGAAAACCATGCCTCAGAGGGCATCATCTAATTTTTCACAGCACTGAACAATTCTAATCTTCTAATCTATGGGAGAAGTGCAAAGTGTGATATTTCAGGAACCCAAACTAATAAATCACTTACTGGTTCAAATTGTGAACAGGACTTTGCAGGAAACCTGTGAAAAGGAAATGACAGGAAGAGGGTGATCTACAAAATGACAGGAATAGGAAATATGCCAGTGTCCAAAGATTTTTGAAGGCTTGGTCTTTGAGGGGAAAGTCAAATTCACTGCTGTTGATATGGAACACTAAGGAATGATAGGTCGCTGTAGTTACAGAGAAATAATATGTGATGGGGAGTTGTGGGATTAGGGAACACAGGACAATCGCTGTACCTAGTTTCATTGCATATGGGATTCTGTTCTCAAGAGGGAAGAAAAAAAGTTAATTGTAGCCATGGGAGAGGTCATATATGCCTTGGCTCTGGGAATACTGCAGGACATGGACAAAGCACTAGGTCCTTGTGGGGAACATTGGCTGAGATTTCAGTACTGTGAAGCCAAGCAGTGGCAGCACCGTGTAGACTTCTTGACAACAGTGGTTTGTCAACAGAGAGAGCTCCTTTCTTTTTGCAAATTGTAGTAGTAGAGATTGTGCTGCTTGATCTGTGTGCCTTTGCTGTTACAGTGGGAACAGCCTGTAGCTCCTCTTCCTTCTCGAGAAAAGGCTCTACCTGCTGTGTTGATTGATTGAAGCTCACTGGAGACAGAGGAAGATTTAACACTCACTTGAGGGCTTCTCTTCATAAGTTTAACGAGATAGATAGCCTCAAAACATGTTTCAGGGGTTGAGATTTGCAGAGGGAGAACACAAAACAAGGAAATCCCTGCATTGTTGGGATGGCAGCAGTGTTGTGACATAATAAAAGAATTGCTTTAATTAAAAGTCTCTGAAGACAGGAAATCCTTCTTTCTGAGCACAGCCCAAACAAACAGTGTTCTACATACAGCTCTCAGTAGTGCAGTGCCCGTTGCCACTGCAGAGGTATCCACTGGATCATGTAGGTGCTGTAGTGCTTCTTCAGTCCCCAGGGACTTTGGAAACAAGTACCTGCAGGTACTGCATGTTCAGTACCTATGGGTCATATTTCTGCTTCACTCCCTCCAGAAAGAAGTCTCAATCATTATATATTTAAAAACATTCTGGGACCATGCTACAGGATGCAGAAGCACCATTCTCCAAGAGAATCCTGTTCCCATGCTCCTCAGTAGGAAAAAAACCCCCAACCTTTCGAGAATCCCATATTGAAAAGGAGCAGTGATTTTTATTCTTGGAAATATTTACCTCTTCTTGTAACTGCAAGGCAAAATGAGCAAACCTCCGTTATCTGTTACATGTCTGTTTTTCTAAGACACAATTTCTACTGTATCACTTGCAGGAGGATTTTAGAGTAATGAGTGGTGGAACTGCCATAACCATTTTCCACTGCAGCTTGAGAAAATACAACTGTGTATTTTAAAGACTTTAAAAACCATGTTAAAATAAGAACTATGTGCATTAGAATGTATTTTTTTCCAATTTAAAACAATTTGAGAAATTATAAATTAGATTATTAATTAAAATTACTTTAAATTACATTAAAAGAGGAAAGACTTTCAGCTCAGACAAGACATTTCTATAGAAATGGAAATTTTTGTTGTTGAGGTTATTAAACTTCAAAGACAAGCAAGAACTGAGATTACCTGGAAGAGTACTTACAGTTTTTCTTTAAAAAAAAAATTAAAAGGGGAAGGGGGGAGGATGAAAGTTTTGCTGATATTCATTCTCCTTTTACTCTTGGTTACTTGTCTGTGTGTGGCGAAGGAACAAGAAGAGGGGAAAAAAATGCTCAAAAGACAAATTAACAGCATAGAAAGCTGTAATTACTTAGACACCTTAACTCAGACTTGTTCAGCAATAGAAACAAAACTAATTTTCTCAGTAATTGCATTTCAGTTATAGTTATTCAAACAGTTTATTCTGAAAGATGAAAAATTCCAGTTATAAAATGCATCATTTGATATACATTATGTAAATCAGGTTTGTAATATTTTTTATTCCAACCAGAATCAAACTAGAGAAATCCAAAGCAGAGTGACTGTGCTGCTCCTGCAGTGCAGAGCTGTTTGTTGTGTCACCACTGAGGTGTCTGCCTTAATCACCAGCACTGCTTTGGGAATGTAAACTGGTTTTGCAACAGTTTTCAAGCATGAACCCTGTTGTAAAGCAAAGCTATGTTCACATCAAACTTAAGTAACTTTTGTTCTGTGTTACAGGAATCATGTACCGCAAGTCCTGCGCATCTTCAGCCGCGTGTCTGATTGCCTCTGCTGGGTACCAGTCCTTCTGTTCTCCAGGGAAGGTGAACTCTGTTTGCATCAGCTGCTGCAACACCCCACTCTGCAATGGACCCCGGCCGAAGAAGAGGGGGAACTCTGGCGTGGTGCCGAGGCCACAAGTGATAACCACTGCCCTGCTTCTTAAATTTACTCTGTTGTTTTTGTATTGCTAAACTTCAAGCAAGTTTGGTGGTTTTGGTTTTTTGGGGTTGGTTTTTTTTTGCCTTGACACAGTTTGTTCTGTCTCCTTCTTTCTTCAAAGACACTGCAATTATTTTCTGTTTGTTTCCAAATCCCTGTCAACAGCGAGGGAAGTTCAGTGGTTGTGTGGAGAAAGGGGTTGATATTTTTGGCAGCTAATGAGTTCAGTTAGCAGATTGAATTTCCAGTGTGCACTTAAAAATCCCAGCAGGATACAGAACTCCTGCTCATTTTGCGTAACTGGAAACAAATCCGTCTGTGTTATTCCTTTTGAAATGTAGCCACTTTCCTGGGTCATTTTAATTTCTGTGGGTTTTTTAAGCTCATTGCTAACCATTAACTTTGCCTTATGAAGTCATACTTGATGTTCACAAAGGCCGTTCTATGCGTCTGGATCATGGTCTGAGCTAGTCTCGAGGGACATTACTTCCAGGCTGGGCTCTGGTGGTTCAGGACCTGGCTTCTGTGGACTGCAGTCAGGTGTGGGCTCCTTCTGGAAGGTGCTTAGGAAAACTTTGGTGTTGCTCTTCGTGGAAGAATTGCGCCTCGACGACATGAAGAGCAGTGGGCGCAGGGACCGGCTGCTCCGCGCTCTGGAGCTCTCGTTGGCTCTGAGGAACTTCTCCCTGTTGGCGTGTTGGATGGTCAGGCGGCAGCGCAGGATCTGCAGGAACACGCTGCGGAACTGCTGCGAGGAGATGTTGTACAGGAGGGGGTTCACCACTGAGCTGAGGTAGAAGAAGATGTCGGCAATGGGAAGGAGGATGATGTATGCTCTGAAGTAGGTGACAGTCCAGTCCTGCTTCGGTTTAGCAGCTGCCATGATCCTTCTCACCTGGTTTGGCATCCAGCATATAGCCAGAGTGGCAATGATCAGCCCTGCGAGCAGAAAGAGGGACAAACAGGTGTGCATACATGGGGGAAAAACACATAAAATACTATCAGTTCTGCACTTACTTGTTAGGAAATAGTACCAATTTTTCAGTGTTTTGCTTGACAGCTTTTTCTGCCAGTAGCACTTTTTTGTTTGTTATTTTTAATAACTGTTACAAGGTCATTGAAGCACATGCTCTGACAAAAGGCCGCATAGAGCTTTGGTAGTGTTTCTTTGTACCTGTTGTCATTTATTAGTTTTCAAAGTGTTCTTTCTCTGATAATCTGTATCTTTGAAAAGAATGCATTTTTATTTTGGTTTTTGCTCTCACATTTCTTATGTCTTTCCCTTTACTTTGAAAAACAAACAAAATAAATAGAATTTATAGCCATATTAGATCAGGCAATACCCAGAAGAGATCAGATTCTTGTTTGTACTTTACAAAAAAGAAAATGTATGCATAATAATATATTTCGTGTTATTTTTGGTAGATTTCCTCTTACAGAAGCTATTTTTAAGTAAAATGTGTATGGATCTTTTTATGGTAATTAAGATATGTTGGGCTTTCTTAAAAATCAAATTCCAGTGGAATTAAATGATGAATGTAAATGAGAAAAACCCAAACCTAGTCATGAAAGTGTAAGCAGTTTCAGATTATAAATTATGCTTAAAAATGTGGTATTGGACCATTTTGTATTTATATATAAATATAAATACATGTTGCTGCATCACTAATGGCATTAAAAAGGGGGTGACTGAAGTGTTGGGTGTCTGAAAGTTCTGCCTGTGTGGAGCAGTGTTTGGTAGGGTGCAGTGGTGGTGCTGTCGTCAGAGCAGCAGGGACAAGGCACCTGGATCCTCAATGGCATCCTCACTGCTGGTGTGTGTCAGCACTGGAAATCCTGATGTCTTGCAGGAGATACCAGGTACACAAAATAATTCGTCTCGCTGCACCCCCACTAGTGGCACACAATGCAGCCGCCAGTTTACTGTCCCCACTTTGTTTTTCTCTTTGCAGGAACACTTGGAGGGAGCAGAAGATGCAGGCTGGCTTCTTCCCTGCTGCACTCGCACAGAACAGCAGGGATGGGATAGTTTTCTCTTGCGCAGAGCTGTGTTACATTGCTAATCTCATCCAATGTCTGACCTCTGCTCTCAACAGCAGCACGGAAGCATTTTAATTCTTACCTGTCTAGACTGAGTCAGATTGCCCCCACTGAACAGGTCACTGTAGGATTGCAGTTCTGAAACAGCACACACTGGCTTTTGAGGCCAGGAAAAAGATACTTCTCTAGTGGGAAGATATGAATGTAGCAGGGAAAGGAGGCAGAAAAGAGAAGAAAGATTTTTCACAACTTTGAAACTGCCAGAGCTTCATCAGGGTATGTCCCAAGTTCTCTCTACCACCACTCCTAAGCAAAGAAAAGGTATGAAATGCCTTTAAAAAAAAAAAAAATTGCTAATGAAAGCAATAATTGCTTCAACAAATTTATTATCTCCCTGAATGAGCTACCCAATAAAAGTTTTCCTTTTGATCCCTTGCTTCTGTAATCACTTAATGGTACAATAACTTGGGTGGAATGTGGCAGGAGTGCATCTTAAACTACAGCATTGGATTAAGAGCCCCAAAGGCCTGTTGTTGGCAGGCCAGTGGTAAACATACTACCTTTGCCATTTTCTGTTCTTTGCCTACTAGAACTCTCCTCAGCCACTATCTCTTTACTCTCATTTCCACACAACCCTGTTTGCTTGCTCACAGTCCCTGCCCCTTTGCTTGCTCTTCCCTTGCTGCTTTGCCTCACTTTTCAGTAGCTGTTGTGCCTCTGTCAAAGGTTGATCTGAATTTTGTATTAGTCCTGCAAATTTTGTAGCTTTCAGTGCTTTTTCTCCTGCTGTCAGCATAACAAATATGGGGTAGCAGTCCTGATGCAGACCAACAGAAAATAATGCCCCCTGAGCAATGACTTGTGATGGGCCTTATAAAAAGGCAGCAAAAGGATTCTACTGCTCCTATGGGGCTTTTTCTCTGGTGCAACTTGAATGCCAAGTTCACAAACCCATGTCTGCAGACTTCTTGTCAAATTTTACCAGATGATCTCTTTCAATGGAAAAGAAAATAAGCTGTATTTTGTCATTTTTGTTGTTGTTGTTCTTGGTTAGAAACAGGATACTTCATCATGCTGATTAATAGTTTCCTAAATTGTGAATGCTGCTGTGAAAAAATTGTGCACAAACAATGCATGCATTCAGTTTTCAAGCTCAACCGCAGTGCTCTGAGATGTCTGATTTTTTGCTCGCATCTGAATTCTTTGCCATTGACCTTTCTTTTTAATTCAAACTGCCAAGTGCTTAAGATGCCAAGTTATATTCTTCAGACACTTTTGTTCTGAAAAACTGAATATTTGGTAGGGTGTACAGCAAGTGAAAAATTAGCTGCTTGTGCCCTTGCACAGTGTGGTGAGGTTAGTCTTCTGGGGGATGGGAGGAGATGTCTGCAAAACAGTTGTTTTCCAGGGATGACTAATTGTTCAGTTTTACACTTTGAAAACATGCTTGTTGACTCAAAGGAGGTGCATCATGTAAATAAACACGCTGACTGACTCACAGTATTTTCTCCACTGTTCACACTTGACATGGCAGTGTGCAGTAAACTGAAGCACATCAGAAGAGCACCTCAGGAAGGCTCTATGTGCAGTGCCTGAACTTGAGCAGAGGCTCCAGGCGTTTGTGTTGTACTGTAATGTGCCAAAGTTGCTTAAACAGTCTTAATCAGCTTGAATGCAAACCAGACTGCATCTTACACCAGTACTGATGCATTCTCGCTTGAGCCTGCCACCTGCTAGGAATTGTTATTCACATTTCATCTCATACCCAACTTTGCCTTCCACTCCATATTAAAGGGGAAAAAATTAGTAGCTCTGGGGTTTTTTATCCCCCATTTTCCTGACTGCTGCACCGAAACGCCACACTTGATGAAAGCAGAGATTTATCTCCCACAGAATAATGATGTTTATAAACAAAGTAACGCAGTGGTTCTGCAACCTCCATTACTGGTGCTTCAAATTTCCAACACACATTTGAATCATTCCAGTTTAATCATCAGAAGTGCATTAGACAATGCCAGCAGAAGCCAGGAGCCCTTGTGTTATCTATTGACTGTGAGTACATCTCAACCTTTAAGTAAGGGTGGGAGCTTACAATTCATTTAACATTGTTGTAGGTGTTTCAAGGTAACAAACAAAAAAAAACCAAAGACATGAAAAGACCCATGACTAAAACCAATTTAAAGAGCTAAACCATAAACCAACGATAAAGCTGTTTACCCAAAATAAGAATCACCACATTCAAATACTATTTTAATCTGTAAAAACCCACCCCAAACCTCTAAAAATAAAGCATGCAAATTTTCAAATGCTTTAAATTTAGGAATCAATTTCAGAGTATTAATTCTTAATATGTGACAAAGGATCAGTTATGTAGTAAAATAAACCTAGCGTTTAAGTGCCAATAATATAAATATGCATTGCTGGCAGAGAATAGGAGTTTGGCAGTCATTTGTCCCTTAGCAATACTTTTTTATTACTCATAACGTTCCTCTGGGCCATAGGGGACTGAATTAAATTCATTATGAACTTTATTGGGAAGGATTTTAAATATGTGCTTATGTCTGGTAGAGTGGAGAGGGCTTCCTTCTCCACCCTTCCAGATTTTCCTTGTTTTCTATTGAATAGGGTTTTGTCTTTTTCTTTTTTTTTTTTTTTTTCTTTCTGCACCTGACCACTTAAATCTGTCTTCTTTTATAATCCAGTGTTTTGTCTCTATCGGGGCAACTGCCAGCCATCCCACAAAACCTGAAATTGTCTACAATTTTAATTGTCACTAGGCAACACCAACAGCTTTCTTTGGCTCCTACAATCCATTAACCGAGGCAGTGGTTGCAGTGACCTCAGGTACACACCCCTTTGCCTGTGTCACTTAACCCTGACTGCCCTGATGCACCTCCTGGTGGAGGTCTGCCGGACTCTGCCGCTCTCATAATTAGCCCAAAGCAGTGTTAGACCTCGAACTTTGTGTCTCTGTGATTTAATTAATGACACAAAGGCTGGTTCTCAACATCTGCTTGTAAACTGACATTTAAATGGCAATTGTCAGTGGAATATAAGCATATGGTTACTGAGCTGTGAGTCAAGTTCAGGCAGCGATGCAGTTGGTTCAGAGGGAGACTTTTTTTAGTGCTTGCTTCTCATTTGCGTACTTGGCCCAACTACACACGAAGGTATAACGTGCCGTGTGCCTCCATCACAAAGTCTTCCAACAGTGCATCAGAGGCATGGCTCCCGAAAGAGGAAAAGACTGAGACCACCCCTCTATATTAAGTTTACCCTCATAAAACAATATCAATCATGAGGAAAGCACTTCGTCCCCCATGAAAATACAAGAACATGAGCAAAGATACATTCTCGCTAGTCATGCTCTTGGTGGTCTTAATATCAGCCACTACTAATTTGAGAGAGCAAAAAACCCAAAGACTCCAGTACTAATTAAGAATGTTACCTCTGGGAGATGGGGGTTTGTCCTGTATTTATGTTACATTTATAATTTTAACCAGGACAAAAATCTTGCGTTTTGTTACAAATAAGGACATAAAGCAGTAGTTTATTGCCTTTATATCTTCTAAGAAGAGTCAAGCCACAAAACAGAGTCTTCAGTCACTGAGGTGACCTTCCCAACTGCAGATCAATGCAGTGCTGTCTTCCAGCATCTGCAGCTGCTCCGTGCCCCCGCTGCTGCAGTTCTCTGCATGTGAGGAGTCAGTTGCCATATGCTTATTGTCTCCTGACAATTGTCATTGAAATGTCAGTTTACAAACAGCTGTTACTTTCATTGCTGCAAGTCTGACTTTTAAGTGCAGCAAAGAAATGATGAGCAGAATGATACTGAATGGCTGCTGCACTGCTTGGCAATGCAGGCTGCACGCCTCAGAGTGCTAAACTGAGGAAGGCTGAAGCATCTCAACGAGGGGACTGTCTGCTCTGTTCTCCAGCCTCAAGGATCTCCTACTGGTTCTTCTTCTGACAGGTAAGTTTGGAGCATTTTCTCTGGTCTATCAGCAGCTGGGTAGAATTTCAAATCCAACCTTGCAGCTTTAACAGCTCCTGGTGAGTATCTGGTGTTCAGCCACTGTCCAGCTCAACAAGAGACTCAAACCTCTCTTTATCTCTGACCAANTGCAGCTTTTAACAGCTCCTGGTGAGTATCTGGTGTTCAGCCACTGTCCAGCTCAACAAGAGACTCAAACCCCTCTTTATCTGTGACCAACAGCAATGAGCTGTTGATCAGCAGAAGGGTGTGCAGAGAGTGGGAGAGGGGAACACACCTTTTGCTACTGCTTCCAGTCTGGTCATTGCCTACCCTGTCAGCTCCCTTTTGTTTAAGGTCAGGAGCTTTAAAAGCAAGATCCACTGAGCAATAGCATGTCTGTTCAAGGCTTCTGTAGAATTTGCAGTGCTTCTGCCTACCTGCCAGAGCTGGTATCTTCATGTAAAAGGGTCCCTGTAGCATAACTCATCTGCTAAAAGACCTCTGTATATCCCAAATTAGTCTGTTCAGCCACTGTCCCATCATGCTGGTATCCTTTTTAGGCAGTCTGTCCTGATCATCTGTCTAGGAAACCTCTGTCTTGTTCTCTAAGATCTAGAATTAGGATAAAAAGGCAATGGGAGAGATTAGACGGATAATCCTTCAGACACAGTGAAGTGACCACACTCTGCTTGCCCACACACAAATGCAGAAGACCCAAACAGGACACCGTGCTCCCTACGGTATCAGAGAGCCAACAAATCCAATTCCAGCTGGCACACACACACAGAATGCCACACAACATGCAGGCATGAGATAAGCTTACCAAAGGTTCCCAACAGATCTCTGTGTGTCCCCCTGTTCAGCCCTAGCAGCACCCTTTCATAGGCAGAGATTCTCAGCTGGACTTTGGGATCTAAACCTTGTCCATTGTGTCCCACCCTCTGTGCTGCATCTCTGTTTCTGTGGGCTGTGAAGGAAATTGCTCTGGGTTACAGAGTCATTCCATTGTGTGGAAGTATCACCGCACAACCAGCCTATGAAACAGAAGTGGTGGTTTTGCTGCCCATAATTGACTGGTGGCATTAACTTCACATTTCCCAAAACTCTGCTGCTTGATCTGTATTCAGTGCACAGTGTCAAAATCATTAGTGAGGGTTTTGCTTGAATGAGGGCTGCACTGGACTCCATGGGCAGGATAAACTTCGGATGAAGATTAAAACTGAAAAAGAATACTAATATAAACTTCTCCCTTTTCCCTCTCAAACATATGCAAGTTTCTTTTGCTGAAGGACAAACATTATAATAATAATAAGCACATATTGATGTATGTTGAGGCGAATATAAAATGTATTAACCTGAGAGATAAATATTGATATTGCTTTCTCCATGTCAATATTTAGTTCAAGGGACAATAAATTTTGTTATTCACTGAAAAAAGTCAATATGTGCATTGCTACATACATTTTGTATAAACTCAAATTATTCAGGAACTCCATTTCTTTTATCCTCAACTTTCAAAACCATAGATTTGCCTTTCAAAAATGCTTCTCTGTAAGGGAGGGAAGCAATAAGTAAACTAGCCCTACTCAGGCAGTAACTACAGGGACAAGAAAAGACCAGTGTCTGTCTCCCAGTGATTTCTCGTTCAGTTTTTCTAAACACTGGGAGATCTGCAGGCTGCTTTTGGGCTCTGACACTGGATCTGGGCTGGCTGCTGTTTGCATCCCTCTCAGAGAACAGGAGTTTCCTCATGGCTACAGATCAGCGACTTGCTGCCTTTGCTGTGGAGCCACCTCACCTACAGACCACATACATGGGTGCCACCAGCAAAGCAAAACTGAGGTAAAATCCATCCCCTGCTCCTGCCTGTGCTGGTACTGCAGGGAAATCAGGGACAAAGGAGGTAGGGAGACAACATTTTCATCACCAGCACAAGCAGGCAAATCTCCAAGTGTTCACTGAGAGGCTCTGGCAAACACGCGCAGCCCTTCTCAGAATGGGTTTAAACTGAACAGAAGCCAGTAACAAACTAGTTATCATTATAAATACTGCTGGAAGGATTAAGCATATGGCCTGGGACAAATGGTTGAAAAGCAGCTCCATGTACATCTGATCCTGTCAACAGCTTCCAGCAAAAAGCAGTAGACCAGAAATTCCCATAGCCTTCAGGGGGATTTGGGTCCATCTCATGTTCATTATGCTCCTCCCAGCCTCAAGGGTGCTGTACAGCAAGGCCACGTCTCATTAGCAAGCAGGCTTGGGTGATAGGACAGTGCTGTCCCATGAAGTGGAGCAATAAATGAAAGGCACCAAGAAAAAACAAGCTGCCTCTTGGTGCAATAAATGAACCAAACCTATGAGGTTTTAATAAATATATTGCTGTTCTGCTACACATAAAATCATCTTTTCCCTACAGAAGCCACCATCAGTGTTCTCACTAAATCCCAAATGCTAAAGCCATGCATGAATTCTTCCCATAAGTGGCATTCTCTGCTCAAAACAGCGGTGTTCAAATGTGAGGCAATGACAACACAGGGAGGATTTTTTTCCTTATTAAAAGCTCCCAGAGATAACTGGAGTTGTCAGGCATATGAAGAAGAATTTCACGCAAGTATTTGCCCCCATGACATCAGAAAATCACCTGCTGCTGCTTTTGACACTTCATTTCACAGGTGACTATGTGCCAATGTAAATCATCACTAAGGCCCAGCAGATGTTAGCAGAATCCAAAGTGTGCATCTTCTTGCTTGGATTAGATTCCACTCTCCCCTACTCAGATACCCTCAAGGGTGCCATGAGAACATTGAGACCAAAGAGGTTTTTGGCCCAGTTTTGTAGCATTGGGTCAAACCAAAGTCACAAAAGCACAACAGCACACCCACAATATATCTCTCTGATTGAAATCCCAGCATCACCGAATGGTTTTCTCAGTTCAGATCCTCCCTGCTCTGCCACACATAATTCTTCTCTTGACTGGCAACAAAGAGCTGCTCTAGGCTGGATGCAGCACAGCAATGTCCCTCCAGCGACTCAGTAGCAAAGTGTGAGGCCAATTTTGTGTTTCCAGCAACCTGGCCTTTAATAGAAACTAATGCTGAAGGAACCTGCCTGGAAGAATACCTGCACTTCCTTGCAGAGTGATGGTGCTTCAGTGTTTATTATATTTCAGTCCTCTACAACTGATAGCAGTATATTATTGTGTTGAGAAACACAAATACTGCCATGAAATGAGAAGATTATGAGAGATTTACATGAAGCTGAACCAAAGTTTCAAGTCTGTGCGTCATTGATCCACCCAGTTGGGACTTACAGGGCACTACAGCAAAATTTTTTCTGACTCTGCAGCACTAAAACATAATAACTTCCAGGGTTCCCATCACACACTTCTCCACAAGCAATGGCAAGCACTGGTATTCAGAAGAATAAGCTATTTTTGCTTTGCACCATTACTTAACAGCCCACACCATTAGGTAGAGCGATACCAGAGGCACCAGAAGTTGTCAGGGGAACACAGATATGCAGAACATAATTAGTGAGGGCACAATGTTAACACTTTTACTTTTTAGCAATTTAAAATATCTGACAATTATCTTCAGCTCCTAGCAGGGTCGAGTTTTGCTTCTCAAATATTTTTAAATGCTGTCATTTCATAATGCAAACACTAGAAAAAAAATCCTAAAAACACTCAAGAAAGTTTCATGACAGAAGTATTGAACATGCCACAGTTTTTTTACAAAACAGTGATTAAAGTCATGATATGTTTTAAAAAAATCAGACATGCTCATATACTGCCAGAGGAAATCATATCAGTTTTAATACTTTGTACTGGGTTTGCATTTCTAGGGTTTAGTAGTGGGGGACTATAGAGGTGGCTTCTGTGAGAAGCCGCCAGAAGCTTCCCCCGTGTCTGATGGAGCCAATGCCAGCTGCCTCCAAGATGAACTTAGTGCTTTTCAGTGTTAATCTTACAATATCAAACTTCATTCTAGAGCTCCTCATCAGCTATAACTCAGCCCTAAATGTACAATGACTGTAAACAGAAATTATGCTTTATCTATGGTACTATAGCTGGATAATTCATTACCAAAGTGGGGTGTTGAGGCTGCATCCCCACGGCACAGGGAGCCCCCAGATGTGTGTTTTGCCTTTCAGGTCACTCACCAAAATACCACAGCACTTTGCTGGGGACCTAAAAGCAAGCTGGCCACTGCACAGCCAAGGCTGCCACAAAATATAAAAGCCAATGAGATGAATTGCTATGCTCCCTTGTCCTCTTCGGTGCCTTCCCTCACAGAGGTGGGTAAACAGTCATGAACTCACAGTAAATATCAACTTGGCATTTGAAGCAATGGTCGACTGTTCCATTTAGATGCCCATCTCATGCACCTTGTCAATAAAAGCTACAAACTCCAGCTTCTGATTTTGAATCATTCACTACCATTCACTACAACAATTCTCCAGTAAAAACATAAAAGAACTTTTAAGTCAGGGATACTTTGATGAAAAGAAGATCAAGAATGTTGTGGAGATACACATAGACTCAGCAACAGAAGGCATACCAGAGGAAAATAAATATATTTTAAAGTGCTCATTTTTAGAAATTCTGACATTCCAGCTGTCAGAAAAGACATGCTTATTGGAAATTGTTATTTCTGAATGGAGAAAGTATTTTTAAAAATTTCTAATATAGACTGAAGTGTGTAGAAGGGAGCAGGTTTAATTTTTATTGATGTTTCTTCCTTGCAAAACAAATTCTTGCCACGGTTGCTTTGATTTTCTTTTAGAAAGAGTGAAGACTTGTTTTCTTTCTGCATTGGCGAAACAATGGGAAAAATACATCTTCCATATAAATCTCATTTAAATTCTGCATTCTAACTAGCACACACAATTTGGAATTGAGAGGTTTTTTGTTTTTACATTACAAAATGAGCCGTTGCAACATTAAACAGCTCATCTATTGCAATTCAGCAGGAGAAATCATTGAACAATCAACTGTAGAATACAAATACAGAATGGCAACATATTAGTTTGGCAGATACATAAGATACTTGTGAGCTCTGCCAGAAAGACAAGCTTGAGCTGTATGTTATGTGGAACTGATGATCATGGGGGAATCAGCAAAGCTCCTCCTAAACGAGAGACATAATATCAATATACAAGTCAGATTTTTGTATCAAAAAACCCTGAAATAAAGAAAACTTCCTGTTTTGTAGCAAGATGAAAATTGGATTATCAATACACAAATGGTAGCATGATCCTGCTTGCCAGCTGCTTTAAAAAACAAATGCAATTGGAGTTTATGTTCAGTGGCCTAAGTGAGAAGAGAAACCAAAGCAAATTGCCATCAAAATTATGTGTAGTTATCCAAACTCTACCCCAAAACCTGTAGCAGGAAGCAGGATCCAGGGTATGAAAGATCAGAAATGCATAAGACAGCTGTGGCATCACTGGCATGAGGGCTGATGGCTTGGTGGCTCAGTTTTGAGACTGAAGGCAAATTCTTTGTTCTCGTCTGTCCCTGAGAATGGTAATGGTGTCAGTCCAGTAAGATACTCATTCTTCAATTTCCATTGATGGGAGGAAAAAGTTGGAGTTCTGCATTGGATCGAACTTCTCATTTCATCCTTCACCCTGGTTTACAATTTGTACAACACCCAAACTCTTTCTGGAGCCAGCCCACACTGCACATGGTTTGTCCTTGCAACTCCTCTATCATAACATAATGCACTTTATGTATTTATCAGTGTGGGTGAGGCTGGCTATCCTAATCAGAAGGTACGTTTCTGCTGAAGAAAAAGAGGATGGATACAGCAGAGGAGGGCTGCACTGTGGTGCAAGAGGGCATTGGCAAGACAGGGCTGTGGCAGCAAACAGTGGGTGCAAACTACACAGTCCAAGTATTTCTTTTTACCCACCGCAACCCTGGCATGGGCAGGTGAAAGGCTGCATGAAGAACTCTCATGTTCTTCTAAACACACTGACAGCCTGCTCTTTCTGGCCTCTGAACAGATTCCTCTGCTTTTTGGAGGGAAAACAATAAACAAATTTCAAAATGAAAGCAGAAGTTTCACACACCCTCAGAACCAATTTATGTTAAGGTTTAAGGAAGATCATAATCTGCAGGAGGGTGAGGAAAACTTTCTTGCCTGGAGATAGCATCATGAGAAAGAAATAAGGTATTTTGTACAGCAGACAGCTATCCTTTGGAAAGGGTAGGGAGGGTGAATCTGATTCAGCCATCTACAATACACCCAAAGTGACAATTTCAGTGTTGTGGGTGAATGAAGCCTGAATTCCATTCTGACTCTTTGAAGGGTGTCCTGGCTCTCATGTTCATGGGGAAAACATAAAGTAAATGCTACACAACAAGGAAGTTTTATTCATTAAATTAGGCCTAACCTTTGATTATTTTGATCAAACCCTTGGGCAGTGGTGAAGCTCCTTGAAGTCACACTAAGAAAAAATGTTCCAGCCAAACAGGGCTTGTTTGCAGCTTCCCTCCAAGAAGGCTATTCAGAGAGCTGTAGTATTTTGACTGCAGCAAAGTCTCTTCTCTGCTAACACCTGAACCTCCTTTTATTTACATTTTGGAGCTGTCCAGAGAATTGTAATGAGTGCAAACCTGTCAAAACCTCCTTTCTCAAACCTTTTCAAGGAATATATATACACGACAAAGAGTGTTCCTCCCTGTTGCCACAGCCTTGGCAGTCTAATTCAAAGTCTGTGAGACTCAAAGACTCCCATATGAGGTGAGAAGGCAAATGTGCTCTGCAAATGGCATCCAAGTAGACACCTGGGCATGGATTCGCTAAGCACATGGGCACCGTTTGGTTTGGGAGCCTTGTGCCTGTGCTGTGATATTTGCACTTTGCTTCCAGATAGCTGCTGGGGACTCCCAAAATGTCTCAGGCAGGCAGCAAACAGCCGCAGCTCACAGCAAACATCAGGCAGCGTTTCTTTCTCTCCTCCACAAGTGCAATCTCAGCCTTGTATCTCAGTGTTAGCAAAAGATAAAATGAATTCTTCCCCCGTGTCTGATATAATTTGTTTGAAATAATCTCTCTTATAATGATTTTTAAGTTTGGAAAAAAACAGTGCTCCTTTCTTTATCCAAGCCATACAGGGTCCATTTTGCCGGCCTTTTAACACTCTTTTATTTCCTTAAGGTGAATCCACAGCTAACTAGAATATTCCAGGTGGTATTGGAGCATGCAGCTCTCTCTATCTTTTGTAGCACCTTTCCAAGAAACACTAAGAACTATAAGATATTACTGCAGACCCAAGAAAACTAATTAAGTTTGAGCTCCAACTACTCAACAGCTTGCTCTCTCCCCCTCTTTGAGAAACTGTGGGAACAAAACAGTGCTTTTTAGGGAAATTCTACAAACAAAGAAGAGGAATCAAGATGTAACAATGTATTTTACTCCATTATGCCATTTTTAATGTGAATTCTGGCATCTGGTGATAAATATGGTGTTTTCTGGAACACAGTGAGGATGCAGAGGATTTTAGCAAGGACTAAATCTACCCTATTGCAAATTGCAAAACACATTTTTTCTTCCAGCCTCATGCAGCTGGCTCCAACTGAGGCCACACAGGAACACAGTGATGGGAAAAGACTTTTACAATAACCCTTTCACATATAATAAAAATATGACTATGAGAGAGAGAGAGAAGATTACTAAATATCAGTATTCACAGCAATTGATTGGGCTATTATAAGCATTTGGGAACTTTCCTATGCATTTATATAGCACCTTAAATTCAACTGTTGGTCTTCAGTTGACCCATACTATGACAGGAATAGATAGTCCTATTGCTTCTGACATTGCTGTGTAATTAAGTAGCTGCTCTGCCCCTGTTAACATCCCTATATCCACTAGACTTTAATTTCTTATCCTCTTCCCAGAATGGCCTCTTCCTTTGAAATAAGTTTTTCTACTCAGACTTATTGACTAAGACACCTTAGAAGAGATTGTTAGATACCTTCTTGTGAGCTTTGTAAGGTTTCCACCTACTAATGAGTGGAATATTTCTTAAAATATTTCAAATATTAAAAGCAAAAGTCCAAATCATCTTCTCATGTGGCAGCAAACTTTTCTGACCTCTTAGCAAAGGAAAAGAAGCTCTTTTCTATGGTATCAGAGCAAAAACAGGCTCATATCTCCTCAAAGTCAGAGAGCCAAGAGCCACAAATTGGTGCTACAGTGAACTCTGGGCAGCTATGTGGTGGACATACCTCCCACCTCTAAAGTCTGAGAAAACTGTTTTGGTGGCTGCACCAGCCAGGCCTGTTGGAGCAAAACACAGCAGGAGATCTGCTTTAGGGCACTGATGGGATCCTCTGTCTCTTTACTAAGGCAGTTGGAACACACAAGGTGCTCCAGTTTACCTCACACACTAAGCAAATAACATGCCCTGATTTGCTACAAGATTCTTTCGTCTACAGAATCTGCCTAAATCCAGAGACGGCATCTTCAAGACTCAGGCATGTCTTTCCTACTGTTTTCCATTTACGCAAGTTAATTTTATTTGACAAAAAATCCTGCGGATAGAGGTGGAAACTAATTCAAGGCAGGTAAAAGCAATCATGTACTCTGGTAAACAACCAGAAACAACACGGAGGAAAACCATATTTTAACAGGCTGGTGCGTAACACTGCGATTGCACTTGCTCTGCTGCTCTGCACCACCTCATTACCCCAGTGATTGCAGAAATCCTGTTACACTCACTCAGAACTTTGCAACAGGATCAGGTGCTGAATGTAACTGAAGATCTGTTTAATTAGTAGCTGATCACAAAGACCAAAATGTACTCACTTGCATCTTCGGATAATAGGAAAATGCTTTCACTTCTTAGCACTGTAGCCAAATTTCTACATTAAACTGCATTATTTTTTTAAAAGTCTGTGTGCAGTCACTCATGTCACCATGCCCTACAGGAGGTTTTTGCTAAGTACTTAGAAAAACACCCAATGCACACAGAGCGGGAAAGCATCACAGCATACTATGAAGACCTGTGCTCAATTTTACATTCTTTATTTGGCCAAAATAGTAGTTGCTCTACACTCAAACTCATATTTGTAATAAAAGCCCCACTCAGCTGCTCATATACTAAAGAAACAATTCATGGCTGAATAATGTACCAATTCAAAAGCAATCTCTCTGAGCTACAGGAAACCTCTCAAGTTGCTAGTCTGAACAAAATGAAGCCTCAACGAAATGAACCACTTTGAAACTAAATGAAAATTTAGCAAATTGATCTGAACGAGAAAATCTCATGTACAACGTAACTTTTTTAGCCAGGATAGAAAAGCCTGTTAGAGATCACATTTGGAAAAAAAAAAAAATCACACCAATAAACCAAAAGGCAGTGTTATTGTTTGTTTCCTCATCTTTTTAAGGGATATTTCCTTTTATAATGGTATAGTGGGTTTATAAGTTTATGTTTAAATAGCAACTGTCTCATGCTGAAAAAAGCCCCATTAGTTTTGTCTTAAAAGTTCACTTTCCAGCTTTAATTTTCAGTCCACTTTTCTGTGCATCTGGCACCTCACAAACCTCTCAGCTCCAGAGTTACTCTGAGATCAGTACACCCGGAGTCAGCCGTGGCTAAAAAGAAAGGGAGTGTTTGGTTTGTGCACTGACATAAGCTAGCGGAGCAAAATAACTGCAGATCAAAATTACGAGGTGGTTGGAGCAATTTATACTGCCAAGATGAAGAGCAGAGGGAGGGACATGATTCAAATGCTGGATGTGCATTCATCCAGCAGTGCAGCAAGAGCTTAAAGGGTAATGGAGGAAGGGAAAAGGCACTGGTAAGAGGGGAGGGTTGAAGGCAGTGATCATATCAAGAATCTCTTATTTTTCCCAAATGGCATGTCACAAGAAAATGTTATTCCCAATGATCCAGTAAATGATTCTGTTTTCCATGGAGATGGCTTCAAGGAAATAAGGAGTGGGTAGAGAAAAAGGTCTAGTCATGCAAAAACACAATTTGCAGTTGGAAGAGCATTTTGAACAAGAGTCAGAGGAGGACACCTCTAGGGAGGACGCATAGTTCAACCTCTTCCAGGACTAGTAGGACATAAAATAGCAGTTACACAATTAGCAAGGACAAAAGGTCTTTTTTAACTAAAAAAATAAATAAGTATGGTCAGTAGGCTCAAAAGAGGGTTAAGAGGTGTCAGTGTTGGTGTATGTGCCAGCAGCAGACCAGGACTTTTTTCTAGATTAAAACACATACTGGGTTGGGCTTTTAAAAAAGCTCTTTCCCAATCTGGTCCCTGGGACAAAATTAAAAGTCTGAAGTAACAAGATGAGCAGCAGCATTAGACATGTGGGACTCAAAAAGGACATTTTACCCACCTGAAGCACTAAGAGAAAGGATTTGCACTGTACATTTCTATGGATCAAGGGATTTATTTTTTTTTTCTCTAATTAAATGGTATTGAAATATGCAAACTGTGCTTTGTTCACTCACTCTGCTTGAATTAGTGATTTACAATGACAGTTTACTTTTAGTTCCACACCTGGAAATAGGAGATAAATCAAGTGATAAGCTGCTGACTATGGTCTCAAAATGGAGAGCACTTTACCCAAGAGCTCCTTGGAGCTTGCTGAGCTGGCACTGCATTATAGCAGATCCAGCAAGATTATCCATTAATGACAGGAGCTGAAGCCAGTTATGACACTGTAACAAACTCCACTGGTGCACACTCTGCCTCCATGCTTTAAAGGGACAAGAAACAAAAAAGATCTACTGCCTTCAGAAGGGCTTTAAGGAACAAATGAACATTAGTGATCTGCTCTTCATGAGCACTCATGGGCACACAACACTGGCTGGAACACTGGGGCACACACCCCACCCCTGCCTGGGAATAGGGTCAGGCACTGCAAAACCTCTGCCAAAAAAGGTGGACCATTTTCTAATCTCTGAAGTTGTCCATTCAGAGGAGCAGCTTCCTGAACCACTGGCTGGAAATAATCTCTCAGGGTCCTCCACTCTCTTGTCCTCCAGCCAGGACAGGGGGCTGGGGAGCCTCTCACTCAAGCCAACACACACATCATATTACCAATGCCCTGGAGCAACAAGGGGGCATCAGAGCTGGGAGAAAATTAAAACAGAAAAAAACTCGAGGCCAGAAACAAAACACAATGAAACCAGGCACAGTGGTGAAGACTGACTTCTGTCTCGTAGAAACAGCTTCAAGAAAATGCCACCGCTCATTTATGCTGGGTTTCACTTGCCCCCACCAGCCAATTTGGCGTCCAGCCTGACAGTGTGCCATTGGTTTCCAGTGTAATGTGTCTGGGAAATCTAATTGTTTCTCAAGAAGCACTTTCTAGCTTGTGAAGTTCTTTAGAGCTGCCACGCTCTGTGGCAATCAAAGTGTCTAAATAAATATGCAAAAGTGTGTTCAAGCCAGAAAGCCTTCCAAGGAACCAAGAGAGTTTTCTCTCTGTTCAGCGTGGCTCTGAGTCGATCACAGTCTGTTTTTGTCAATACCAGTCATGCACTAGAGAACATGCACTGCACAGAAGGTGCCACGTCTTACACTCCTGCAGCGTGCCAATACCACAGGGTGACACCAGAGACAGGAATGCAGGATATGAGCAGCCAAGAAACACACACACTCACACATACACACACACAGAGTTCAAGCTGTTCTATCTCACAGCTAATGGGAAAACCTCTCTTAATATTGCATGTAGAAATGCCTGATAGCTGTAAATAACTCTTTCTGTGTTTAATTCATGTATAATGAAACAGCAGTGAGCAAATGTGGCTCAGTACTCAAAGAGGCTGCTCAAGCAAATGCATCTTCAAGCCTTCATGCCAGAGCCACTCTTCCTGTGCCACAGGCTAATGGATTTTAGTGACAACACACGAGTGTTACACCTTTAACTATTAGATTTGTTATGCAGCTTTAAAAGCAAAACAGTTGTTCCCAATTCCAAGCAGGAAGGTTCTATTCTCCTCAAGTGAAAATACAAACTCTAAGCTCACTTTTGATTAGAAAAGCAAGACCAGTGGTAAGACACAGTCATACCTGCACTTTAGAAAAAATTAAAAAAAAAGAAAACGTAAAGCCTTGAATCTGTTGCTCCTTCCAAAAGCTCCCCTTGGAGAAGTTTGAGATTTCTTGTTATTTTTAGTTGGGCTATAAGATAGTTTTTGGTTTAAAGGGCTCTTCCATCATGCTGAAGCTAAGCACCATGTGTATCAGTACTCCCTGGTTTGGTGGAGCTCCAAGGCCCTTTAAGACACCAGTTCTTGCCTCTTAATTCACACACAGTTTGAGCTGTGGGGACGAGGATGCTGCAGCAGGCTCTTGTCCCCAGCTGAACAGGTGTCTTACACTTAAAGGTGTATGAATAGGACTCTTTAACAGTGACACCAATGGCAACCAGCTGCTTTATCTCAGTGAGACCACAACAATGCTGCTCTGGATACCATACAGGCCTGAGGCAGAAAGGTAATCCCTTCCTGAACACAGTAAAAACAGGAGAAACAGGCAAATGCCCAGGTAAACTGCAGAAGCCTGCATGAGAGAATGCAAGGGACATTCTTTTTGTTGCTCTTTTTTGAATAGATTGGAAAAAGGAAAATACCACAAGTGTTAAGAAATTTCCTCAGCATCACTGAAACTTCACTGTCCTGTGGCAGAGCATCAAACAGACCTGGAGGTCCACATGAAATTCTTCCTTCTGTCTTCCTGCACAAACTCACCAAACAGAGCAATGGCAGAACATCACTGCATCCCTTTCCCGTGGTTAACACAGTCAGACCATGCTGAAGACTTCTTTTCAAACATCTTTAAGAAAGTAATCAAAATCTTACTGTTTAAAAGAAAGAACCCCCAAAATCCATAATTTACAGAAGAACATCTCCATACTTTTATATGCTAAATGCTTTACCACGACAATTAAATGCCTTGAAAACAAACCCAAGTGACAGGTATATTTTTCAAGATCACTGATCTTTCAACTAGGGGGAAAAAATCCGAGCTTTAATTGCACAAAGCTGCATATCATACTTCCCTCTCTTGAGATTTCATTATAGGCCTGAAACCAGAGAATTGCATTGCCAGCTCTTGCCTGCTCTTCCAGCTATTTCTGGTTTTTAATAATTATTCATTAATTGCACACTATGATAAGATCCTTGCTGTTTTGAAACATTTTCCCTCTGGCCCCCATACTATTAAAGACCCTGATTGCCTGCCAACAGCGTAAAATTAAAAATCAAAGCACTACCTCTGAAAGGTTTAATATGTGCCACATTGAAAGAGTTTCTACAGCTTACAGCCATGTAATTGCATCACCGGCTAACTGCACAATCTCTCTCAGCATTTGAAATGCTTTCCTTTGAAACATTACCCAGCTGAGAGCAGAGGTTTTGTTTAACACCCTGATTTACTCTTGGTGTATGCCAGAGTTTTGTATGTCTCCTGTGTCCTTCCCTGGTGCTTCTCTGCTTTGCCTGGGGCAGATGGGAGGGAAAGGCTCGGCCGCCCAGCCACGACAAACCCTGCTCCCATTGGGAAGAGCAACAGGGGAGAGCAGTGAAGACCCACCAGTTAAAAGATTAATCTCCAGGAGGAGATCAAAAACCAGAAGCATTTTATCAGCTGTACCTCCTCTCTACCCACCTTTTAAAAGCAGGTGGGGTTTTTTGCCTGTTGATTCGCCCTCCTGTCCCCCCATTACAGACCCTTCTCTCTCTTTACTGGTGCTAAAGGGACCTGCTACTCCCAACAAACCAGCAGCCCCTGGCACCTCCCCTCCTGCTCTGGGCTGCCAAACCTGGCTGGACCCAGCCTGCTCAGCCCACAACTACGCGAAGCTCTTCCATGTAACCATCAGTCCTTTGTTTACGGATGAAGTTCCCATATTTTTCCAGTGTCTATGCAAAGGAGCAGATACCCTGCTGGAATAAACCTGGAATAAACCCAGAGGCTCCAGTGACAGGCAGCAACTCACAACCATACCCCTTCGCTGATCCACTGAGATCTAAATGTTATTTCTTCATCCAAAAATCTCATTTCTAAATCTTATTTCTTCATCATAAAGGTCATATGGATAAGGATGGGTCACCAGTGACCAGCCTAGTACACACATCCTTACCACAGAGGCAGCCTGAAGGAATCTGTGCAATTGAGTTGATCAAAGCTGGTTTAGACAAAGAAAACCGTGGAGATGTAGCTTGCATTGATCGAAGTGAAGTCATGATGTGCCAAAGGGGAATAAAGATGCCCTTCACACAGTTTGGCTGCTTTAATGATTTCAATATTAACAGTACTCTTTCCCAGAAAAAGGCAATTTTCTACCTTCATTTTTTTGGACCTTGTGATTATTACGAGTGCCAAAAATTGTTTAATGCTTATAAAAGCATACCTTAGAAATGTATTCCTTTGCTAGCCTTCATATGAAGGGGCTTTGGTTATTTTTATCTGTTTGTGCACTGATACTGAACTTTTAATTCAAAATCTTGGTCCTGCCTGCATTGTAATCTGGTTGTCCTTCCAGTTCATCAGATTTCACTTTCACAGTACTTCTGAAATCAGCTCCTACAGGCTCTGTGGAGTCTCCCTGGAAAAGTGGGTGGGTTTGCCCTGCTTCCTCCCTAACCTATAGGTCAGAGAATTCTTCTCTGTTAATCCCATTCTATCATAGTAATTGAAAAAAACAGACACTGTAGATAACATTAGATACCTTGGTAAGACAAAGCATATCTCTTTTCACAGTAGCTTTAGGGAGCCAGAAAAGAAGCTGTGTGTTTTCTAAATTGCGATTTAGAGGTTGTATAATAAGATGTGCACTTTGTTTTGCAGAGATTTTCTGTATTCCAGGCTGTTCCCTGAAGAGGAGGGAGGCTGCTGGTGCCAGGGCGTTTCAACTGCTGGTGCCTGTATGTGGGGCAGGACAGGGCATGGGGTAGGGGGAGATTGGAGGGGTAAATCTGTAAATGTGGATTTACGCTCATAAAAAAAGAGAGACCTTAAACACCTTGAGCTGACTCAATTCTAAAGCTTTGGCCATAGAGTCTAATTAAAACAAAATTCATGTGTCATAGTACTGTTTTTTTACTGGAATTGTACAGATTTATATTTGAAGGAAGTTTCTGGAGCAGAAAGTCAAACTGCAGACACAAAGTGCATTTTCTCCCAGATTTGTAAGTATTTCCATGTAAATTTGTGCTCTGTAGGGCACATTCATTTGAAATCCAGAGATCATGAATAGAGATGAACAGTACCATGTTAAGGACAGAATTATTAAATGAGAAATCCTCCAATATATATAAAATAGCAAAGCACTTTCATTCAGGATCAGTCTCTGTTCCCAGCAGGAAGCCTGTGTGCTGGTGGAGCAAAGGACAGGCTCTGTATCAAGGACTTCACTGCACAGGGACATCCCCACTGCAGCGTGTCACCACCCCATCAGTGAAGGGCTGTTCCCACAAGATGTGGCACAGGAGGATCAAGGGCCCTGAAAGTTCACGGAGCTGGTCACTGATTCTCCTGGGAGTGCTCCAGCTTCTGCAGGGTCCCCATCTGGTCCTGCGTTCCCACTGTGGGGGTACACACTGCCCTGGGAGCACACCGTGCTGCGACATTCAGGCACAGGGAATTTTCACCTCTTCCCTTCCAAACACCGCTCTGATTTAGCGTCTCTCCCCTCTGGAGCTGCCTGGTATCATTTAGACATTGTTCCTCTCCTAGTCTGCTTTGCACAAGCAACACAAGAAGGAACCTGGTGTGCGCAAATCCACTTTGTACCTTCCCATGTTTTCCCACAGCCCAGTGTGAGCCCGTAGCTGCCCCATCTCCCCAAACTCATGGTGTTTGCACAACTATCTCCCTTGTGCACAGAGGAACAACAGGAATGACAAAACCCCACACTCCTGAGACGGTGCAGACATAAAGTTCAATTTGCATGGACTGTCAGGCACAGAGAGATTTTCTTCTGTCTAAAAGACACATAGACTTTTATCTTCCCTGTGTAACTGAGAGGCACTGAGGGGACACAGCTGCCTGTTTCTAGGCCTGGGGCAGTGAGGAGTGAGGCCACAGTGCTACCCTGAGTGCTCTTTGGAGAGAAAAGCCCTCATGGAGCTGTAGGGGGACACAGGATGAGGATGCACTGCTGAGAAGTGAGATGATTTAAGCAGTTACAGCCATGACGTTCATACAGCCCCTGTGCAGCAACCTGCTGTACCAATTTCATACAGGCACTTTGTGTTGCCACCAATTAGCTCATTAACGAAAGTGCCGATTAGGAAGATGATGAACATGATCTGCTCAAGCTGGCTATTCAAGATGTTAAAATATTCTCCTGAGCAGCACATGCAGGTTTTCTCTTTCTTTTTTTTTTCCCCTCAAATACAGAAAGATTGGATTGTTCGCAGGCTGGGTTTGGTACTTACAGAACAGGTAATACACACCTGGAAACACTTCACCTGCCTTGTCCCACAGCTCATATGTTAACTCCTTTGTCACTTTGCTTAGCAGCAAGGAGAAAAGGACTGACCCCATAATGTGGTATTTTGGCAGAATTATATTCCCTTGCTTTTCTCGATCCCAGCATCTCATATAAATTAATGGCTGGAATACAAAGCTGAAATGAAAGCAGAGGGAAAGCACTCAAAGCAACACCAGAGTTACTGTGGGCACTAAATAACAGGCCCGGCACTCAGCTTACAGCTGATATATTCTGTCACGTCAAAGGCAGCACATCCCTCCAGTATCTTCCCTTTACCGGCACCATTCCTCTAGTTCTGCATTTGGGATATGATAATCATTAATTCAAGGGTACTGCTGGAGCCAGAGGTGCTAACCTTATCTCTAAAAAGCAAGCCCCTTGCGTAGCATAGGGAAGAAGGCTTTATTCCAAGTTGTAATGTCAACTTTTCTTTACTGCAATCTGGCATCGCTCACACAGACAAGCTGGAGATACAGCAACAAAGCCAAGGAGAGAAAACGGGGTTCCCAGCAGGATTCACAGAGCAGGTTAAACTTTAAAAGGCACATTTGTACCTGCAGGACAGGCTTTAGAAGTACCCAGGAACCCTGCATTTCCCACAAGCAGAGTAATTGCTTTCTGGGGCTATTTTAAACTAAGAACATTGTCCTTTCTTATACTCTCCTGCACTGAAGTGGCTGCCTTTTTTCTTCCCCCTTTCTAAAATTAACAGTGAAAAATCTCTCCTAACTTTCCAATGTTGTAATGCTGCAAAGGCCTCCGCTGTACCTCTTAGCTAGTAGTATCAGAAAGATTGTATTTTTTTTATTATGATTAATATTCTTTTTCAAGTCCACCTAGAAAAGGACAAAGACTTGGGTTCTAAAGCCTGGACTGCACCATCCACCGCCCTGGACAGACACGCTGAGAGCAGGCAGTGCCTTGGGCTAACCTGCCTGTTCACATCCCAGCACCAGTGCACAGAGGTGTCTGTCTGAAAGCTGCTCATCACTGCTGGTGATGTTCCACAAGTTGGTTACACCCCACAGTGATGAGGCTGAACAGGAGAATCCCTTCCAAGACCTGTTTATGTCTCTGCCAGCTCTTGCCTCCATGCACACAGCCCTTCAATACGCCAAACCACCAAGGAGAAGGTGGCATGAGGGGACATCCCTGCTGAGCACGAGCCATTCATGCCAGGAAGGATCAGATTCCAACGCCTGGAATCATCCTGCATTATTTCTTACTGGAGACACACAGTGACCTACATTCAATCCACAAGACATTAAACTGCTCAGTTTCTCATGCAGAAAAGATTTGGGGCTTTGTAGTTGATCTACAAATAATCTCATTCATAAACAGGTTAATGTAATCTAGTTCCAGCTGCACGTTTCTGGATTGCAATAATGGCTAGTCTTACCCACAGAGTCTGCAACTGAAGCTAATGGAACGGCTCATCTGTTAACAATACATTAAATAGCCCTTTTTGCAAAATTATTACATAGGATGATGATACAGATACAAGTGAGGGAAGACTACACTGTATTTTTCCCTTACTAGTCACTAGTCACAGGGGAACAATGTGCTTAATCACCTGAATAAAAACTGTATTGCACACTGCCCAAACAACAATCTGTACAAGCCTTTCTGTTGTACTTAAAAAATTCTTTACAAATTAAAAATCTAAAACTTCATCAAAAACTATGTTTCTGGCTCACGCAAATATTTCTGTTCAGTCTATAACCCAAGGAACTATATTACTCTCCGGTCACATCTCTGATTAACACCAACAAAATTTTGATGAACCCAGAAAAAATACCAACAGTTGTAACTTCACAGGTAATAACATCCTCTTTTTTTTTTTTTTTTTAATATGTTTGGAAATTAGCTTGAAAGATGTCACTATCTTAGCAGAAACCACCTAATGGGATGTGTACGCTCAGGGAACCAAGAAGCACAGTTATAATTAAAGTTTCATTATCATTTCCATTAGAAAGTAGTTTCCAAGGGATTGGATTCAACAGTAAAAATTGTATGCAGGGTCCCCACGTGTGTCAGAAGCAGTAGATAGTTCATAACATACTACAATAACGCTGGGTGTAATAGTAGTGTGTAGGATGGGACAGAGAACCAATCCCAGGGGGGTGCATGGCTCAAGTGATGTTTGGATGGATAGGTAGTGTCTGCACCCATCTCTGCCACTCTGACCCCTCTACAGGTCCTCTCAATGGCGAAGATCGGTGCTCCAGGGGCAGAGGAGGGGGTGCTGACTGTTATTTTAACTTGGTAATTAGAGAGCACAGAAAAGAAAATTAAACGTATCAACCTCTTGTAAGAGAGAGATTCCACCTGTTTGGCACACAAACTGGGCTTGCTGCAGTTATGGCAAGAGGCAAGCTGTCCATGTAAGACTGATGAGCAAGATCAGAGCACTTTACTTTGAAAAGTAAGTAGGAAAGCCCCCATGATTTTCAGTAAACACAACTCATTCACCCTGAGCCAATAAAAGCCTATCCAGGTCACCGGGGAATTTGTTGACTCTGTCAGGGCTGCCACTGGTTAAGCCTTCTCCTGACAGGTTATAACTGAAATGATTCTCAGACCAGGTGTGAATTTATTAGAAGGAAGGAGCTGAGGCTTTCCACCCCTCTCTCTCTAGGCCTCTTCAAATACTGCACCTTACAGAGTATCTTGGATTTTGTCACCACACCACAACTTGAAGGGCATCTTTCATTTACAGCAATAAAAGACTCTTTGGGTACAAAGTAACACTGCAGTATGAATACAGAACAACGATATATTCGAATGTGAAATATAAAGATATGGAGGGGGAAAAAAATTGCCCAGTGCTAGACCAAACACTTTTCAAGTACACAATCATGGAGTCACTCAAGTGTGCTTTGTATCATCTTGGAGTGCAAAGCCTCAGTGGGTAAGCAAAAAGCAGCATTTGCAATGGAGATTGGGATTCCAGATAAAAGATCTGAAAACAGAGTTTGGAAGGGTGAATTGCTTATTAGCTCAAACAAAATTAGCTGAAAGCTTTATCAGATTAAAAAAATAATTGAAAATGTATCAGTATTTAACAGAGACCGTGTGCAGGAAAACAAACCCACAGTAAATAGCATGAAAAATTCACAAGTTCAAGCATACACTGAAGGCCAGAAGTGAAGATTTATCCCATGTGAATAAGAGGAGCCAGGTGGCAATACTGCAATCAGGCAAAGAGGGGTGAAAACCTATTTTAGCTTTAAGCAGTTCATGCAAAATTAATATTTCACTTATTTATGAGTGGAGAACTGCACATTATACAGTATCTGAGCCCTGGTGAGTGTCCAGAGGCACTGAGACCACCTTTCCCAGCAGAATTAAGGTACATTTACAAGGTAGGACGTACAAAATCTTTTTAATAAAAGTCAGCATACCCTCTCAAACTATTCAACATGATTAATCCTGTCCTCTTCATAAGTATTTACTGCGGGCAGTATGCTGTCCAAAGCCACAGTTTCCTAATGTGACATTGACAGGACTTTAGTGCGTGGGAAACAGGCGCAGAGAAACTCTCCTGACATAAGACACCAGTCACTGACCCACATGTGGACCTCTGAAAGCCACAGGAAAAGGACACAAACAAAGCAGGCTAGCAGGTGAAAATAAAAAAAAAAACAACTACTATCACCTTGGATCCTAGTTTCACCTTTCATGGTGGAAATGCTTAAAATGGGCCAACACACATCCAGAAATCTGGAAAGCCTACAATGCTGCTGAAATACAAGCAGGCTGCTTTTCCTGCTGACTTCGGTCATTTCATTCAGTGCAGCAAATGCACCAATACTTTTCATATCTACAAATATGGAGCCACGCAGGTGTGTTTTAGAGTGGAGCAACCTGGCTTACTTGCTAATCAGCTGCCAATTTGTCTGACTCCTTGCAGGACCTCCAGCACAACCCCAAGGAGCAGCTGCACCTCCTTCGTGCCACCAGCAGCTCGCACAGAGAGCAGATGGAAGACCGAGTTTACTCTAGCAAAAGTCTATTGATGGTGCAATGCTGGGAGGTCAGGGGTGGTGGATTCAGTTCAACTTGCTGAAACATTAGTTTGCTTTCCTTGTCAGTGGAGCACTTTACAATAGATCTTCCTGAATAATTCATTGAATGGGTCTTCATGTGTGCATGGTAGTGTTTGATTTTCCAACTTACTGCACTAATCTATAAATACTGACTATAAACATTCCGAGCAGATAGCTTTATTTTATGTTACATCGGTCTTTTTTTTTTTTTTTGCCCCCCCTTTTTAAGCGTAGCAAGAGACAGCGCCGATATTTTACTGTCTCTGCCTTTCAGCAGCACCAAATGCTCCAGCATTAGTGTTATTAACATATGCGTTAGCTCAGGCTGATCCGCTCCCCCAGCTGCTGCTCGCAGCTCCCAGGGAGCGGCTGCGGCAGTGAATCAGATAGTGCTAATGAGCGTGTTAATGAAGTTCCCGCAGTTGAGCGCCGAGCTCCGAGAGGGGCATTAAAAGCATATCCTGTAGTCTTGAAAACCGAAATGGTTCATGGCAATTGGTTTTATTTATTTATATATATATTTATTTATTTGTACGCTCACCACTCACTGCAAAATCCCTGCTCGCTCAGGGAAAGAGTTGGGCAAGAGAAACGCATATGAACGAGAAAAGACAATATTGCGATCTGGTCTGAATTTAAAAGTGGAGAATTAAAGTTAATTAGGAAACATATTCCAGCTGGACTTTTGCCAGCTCCACTCTGCCCTGTAGAGGGCTGCCAAACCCTTGCTTGCCTTTCATTAGCTATCTTTCTGCTCACTTTTCCCTCCGTTTTGTCCTCAAAAAATCGTTTCTTTCACTTTTATATCATAGTTTGTTAGTAGTGTAGCAGATATTGTTTCTGCAATTTAATTAAAACTACATTCCATAAGTCAATTGCTGCTACTTTTTAATGAAAATTTCTCTAACACATCAAAATATTTAAAAAATAAAAATAACTGAAGACTCAGGAGAAAGTTACTTAAAAAAAAAAAAAAAAGTCCTGCAGTTGGATCAGGAATTGTTTCCATAGCAGTCTGCAACTGCATATGGGAAATATGAAAAGCTAGTCCCTTGAGTTAATGCTGCTGGGAGCCTCCTATGTGTCTTTATAAAAGAGAACATAACAAGAGGTATAAAAAAATTAAGACAGTGTAAATAAAGACAGCAGTTGGCACTATTATAGAAATAAACCCTGGAATCTTCCAGCCATGTAACCATTAGGTTAATAATGATGGTTTCATTCCTTTTCTGTGTATACCCACATTTCTTGCTACTGCTGAAGTCAGTGCTTTACATGGGTTTTTCTCTGCTCCCTCCTCAGTAAACCAAATGATCGCAAGGTAATTTGGCAACACTTTTGCTTCACTTCTGTTTAATTGTATGACACCCGTGCTAGGTTTTGTAGCAAGGGAGACCTAAGCACTCTGAAGCCCTTCCAAGCAATCACACCACCTCAGAGTAATAGGGTCAGAAGGAAAAATGCGAAACAAGTCTTTTATTTCCTATTGATTTCCTCAGGCAGACTGATTTGCATGTAAACATCTGAGTGTCTGTGAATTCCTTCTTCTAAGAAACAGCTTTGAAAAGACAATGATGCTTCCAAAGTCATAGGATTTGGCCTCAAAAACTCATTTGCAGTCTCAGGCCAGTCTTGGTCTCTGAGGCTTCACCTTTGATGGAGTTTTCCACCCAGCAGGTTTGAGGGACCCCAGCATCAGGAAGCTCAGCAACGAGTCCTGCCACAGCCCTGCTCAACCCAGGGTGTCTGGCCACCCATTTTCCCTGTTTATCTAGGAATTCTGGCAGGATCTTGCACAGACACTGGAGCCCTCCCTCTCCTTATTGAGCGCATTGGACCACTGTGGATCTCTACAGTGTACAAACCTGACAGCTGCAGTGAAGTGAAGCACAGGGTTTAGCACCCATCAGCAACACACAGAAGCCCAGCACATGCCAGCTCCTGGGCATCAATACACTTGCCAAACATAACAGGGACCTGAGGATTCAGGACTGGGGAGAGATAACTTAAGGCAAGACAAGCATGGGATTTTGAAGAGCTGCAAGGACAACATGCCACTGCTAAAAGCCATGTCACACTACAGAACGGTGACAAATAAACCTCCTGTCATTGCAGGGGCATTTCTCTTGTTTTCAGATTATAGCTTTGGGAGGAGCAGCCTGCATGCTTGTGTGCAGCTGCCACCACACTGTTTGCTCTGCCAGCACTCCTCAATCTTCACCTCCCTGTTAATACATCCATAAGCTTTGATATTTTTCTACAGTACTCACAGTAGAGCAATGGTTGGGTGCTTTACCAACCTCACTATTTTCATCTTCTCCTGTATTCTAGCTCCCACTATATGAAAAGAAAATCTCCATTATTGCAAGGGCATAAACAGCCCACCAACCTTTGTGTGGGCACCCTCACATAAGTGAGCTGAGCATAAACAATCATCGGAGCTGCTCTCAACAAGTCAGTGTGTTTGAAGTTCTGTCCACAGCACTTCTAGCTGTGCCATATTGGTTTTGCTGATGATGGAAAAGAGGTCTTTGGTCACAGGGTGTATTTTCAGGTTAGGAAACTCCTTTTGGATTCTGCGTCTTTCTATCAAGTGTGAGGCCATTGAATGCATCTGAAGCATGCATTTCAAAAAAACCTCAAAAGGCAAAATTAATATTTTCAATCTTACAGAGTTTTGCTAAATCAAAAATATTCCACACCCCCGATTAGGCCAGTCTCTTGGATTTTTTACCTGCTTCCTTTAGTCACCAGAACAATTAATTCCTTACTCTGCTTCCTGCAGGATTGCATAGATTGGTACTGGGTCCCCTCTCTGCTGCCAGCACAAATTCAGCTGCCATTTCCATGCTGACAACTCACATCTGCCTCTCCAATACAGACCTGTCTCAGGGAGTCCCAGGGAGAATCTCATCCTGTCTCCCTGACACTACCCCTGGATGTCCAGCTGTCAGCTTGTGAGCAGTCTGGCTAGAGCAAAATTTGAAGTCCCCATCTCACTACCAACTCCTTTCCTGATCCTTTCCAGACCTTGCTGCCTCACTGCCCATATCCCTGGCCCACAGTTCAGCCTCCTGTCCTGCCTCCAGCAGGGCTAGCCAACCTCAGCTTTATCCTCACTGATTGTCTGTGACTGACCAGAACTCTCATTATGCAGCACACACTGTGCTCATTTCTTCTTCAGCCTTATCAAACGTTGCTCTGCATCCATTCAAAGTGCTCAACAGACCTTGCTCCCAGGCTGCTGAGATGAACACCTTGCCCATCTCCCTCCCACTTCTCCCTTGCACCAAACAAGAGAAGGGACATAGTTTGCAGCCTGTTCCTACTCAACATTGACTCCTCACTCACAGAGGAGACATTGGTGCCCACATTTTCTCTGCCCATAGCATCAGGTTTCCTTATACTCCTCTTGGTTTTAATTAGCTATTTGTGTTCTCTCCCAGGTGTCTTCTCACAGTGAACATCTGCAAAACTGAACTCAGCCTACTCCAGAAATCTTTCAAATCCCTGCAGAAATTTTCACAGTATTCGGTTGCTTACATTCCTTTTTAAAATGCATCATTATACCTACAACATGGCACCTGGTTATACAACCACGGCTGCTACAAGTTTCAGTGCTGCACATTTGTAATACTGCCACTTTTTGCCATCAAAATGAAAACAGAATTAATACACTTCAAGGAAATGGGGTTTAACTAGAGCAACAGCAACCCAGAGGACAGTGCCTTCAAGGACAGGAGCTTCACAGCATTTGCTGACCATCCTCAAGCATTCATTTCCAGGGGCCTATGCCCAGGTAAAATCTCAGCTCCTCTCTGCTGCTTCTCCCTCTGAAAATCAAAAGCACAATATGATTTTCCAGGATGAACTCCTGACTTGGGAATTCACAGATGAGGGGCAGAGAAGAGCTTTAGTCCCTGTGGTACCCTCTCCCCATCCCCTCTGCACAGCATCTCTCCTCATAGCAATCTCAAAGCAATGCTTTGAAACCCTCTCACTCCCTTTTCCTAACAAGCCTCTGCCAGGGGATGGGGAAAATCCTTTGCAGCAGGAGATTTCTCCATGGTAGATTAGTTCAACATCGTGTTTTTTAGAAATAACTTCTTGTGTCAAATCCCTCTGCTGGGCTCCTACACAAGCCGAGTTTACTGTTGCTGAAGCATCAAGCTACAAAGGGCACAGAGTAGATATTGAAGGACCCAGGAGTGGTATCAGCATTACCAAACAGAAATGCTCCAACACTCAGTTTGGTCTGGCAGGTAATGAAATGAGTTACAACTAAGTTAAAAGATACGTTTATGATTTGAAAGATTACTTTCCAGTTTGCATCCTAAGCGTGCATCAGGCTGTATTTCCTTTCTTCCCCTGGCAAAATGGAGACTTTAAGGAAAAAAAAAAAGTATTTTATTCTTTATTCCATATTTGCATATCATGCTCAACAAACTAAATTTTATGAAGTTGGCTACACAGTTCAGAGAATAAGAGTATCAGATGGAAATACACTCCCAATACCAAGAACCTGTAAACATCACTTAATTTGGGTTTTCCCTCCTAACACTTCCCCATGGCTAGAAGGAAAACATACGCCAACATCAAAAAATTATAATTTAGTTAAAGGGACTAGAACATATAGAAATCTGGAGCTAATCCTCAGTCATTGCAGGAAACCTACTGATTCAATGTACTTTGACAGCAGATTACTGTTTCCTTGCAAATAATGGAACTGCTAATTCATAGTGCTCTGAGCAAGCCTCCACTGCTGATACAGCTCCAAACCAGCAGCCTCTGCACGTGAGTAGAGCAGTTGCACTGTATGTGTTGCAGAGGCAACTGGCAGACATGTCAAAAATCTGATGTATCAGAGCCCTGTCAAAATTCGAGGCAATTATCAACTGGAGACACAAAATAGATCTGACTTGTGTGAACATTATGCCTCCACTTTTACACCTGCCAGCACGAGCAGCTCTGTGCCACACTGTGCTTCCCACTGCACCGGGGTGCAAAGCAGAATGCAGTGCTCAAGTGCAAAAAGCTTCGTTACACTCAACCGTCAGTAAGAGGTAGAAAATCTTTTAAAACCTACATAAAAAAAAGAATCATTTTATGATTGCTAATACTTCATGCAGAGGATGTTTTCTGAACTTATATGCGGTTCTATTTAGATTTCTTTCTTCTCTCACATTCTTTGATCTGCTTAAAACACCTTTTTTAAAATAAAAATGAGTTTTGGGACCAGTATTGGATTCTGCTGACAGTCACAACTAGAGCACTGTGTTCAATGCAAAACAAATTATTCCCTCAGACTAGTTGTTTATAATGTTTACACAGTAATCATTGTTGGAATTTCAGCATTATGGCACATTCATCATAGTTTGACTTAATTTCTGAGACCTCTTACCCTAGGAAGAACCAGGCTGTTGATTTGTTTTTTGGCATTTCAGAAAGCAGACTGAGAATGCACAATTTGTTTGCTGTTATTTAGCTGTTGTTGAGAACTCTGAGAGATGATGAATGAAGGAAAAAGAATAGGTTTTTGCAAGGTGTCAGTTTTCTCCCCGTCGGGAATGAAGGTCTTTCCTCTCCTTACTGTACTGGTGGCAGATGCCAATCACATTCACTTAGTCTCACAGGATTCATTTTAAAACTCACATTCCCAAGCACTAAACTACAGAGAGGGGTCTGGGGTTTTTTTTAGCAGCCAACTCCTTTTTCCACTGAAACTGTCAATCAGTCGATCAGAAGGAGGGGACCCAAGAGTGATGGTTCTAGATGTTCAAAGGGAAAATGGTAAAACAATTTCTAAGTAAGAAATTGCTTTCTCTATTTCTTGAAGTGTCTACCACTATGGGAAGTAGCAAGAGTAATGATTAGTTTCTGGTCGTTTTATGGACAAGGCTATGCTAACACCTAGTGTATGTGATGGCAGCTTGCTGTCCTTAATCATACAGTAACCTTGAATATTATACATCCTCTAACACTTCCAATCCTAAGCAGCCAATATTTTTTGGAAGCACAGGTTTCAGAAATTAAATTAGTTATGGAGTGTGGAGAGATATGGTCATTAAGGTCCGAGTGACTAAAGCCATTTAGTCCCCAGGTTTCATTTTAAAGTGGGTTAAATAAAGAGGTGCCCAGCACTATCTTCATCCCTGTGCATTTACACTTTGATGTGCTTTTTGAAAAATAATGTTACACCACAAGAATAGAGCATTTCTGTCTGCTCAGTGCACGTCAGCAATTCAGAGAAAATTACTAAATATAACGTGTAGGAACATAGTACTAAAGGGATTTATAGGTCAAAGAGCCCAGTCCCTTGGTATTAGAGACAACTACATCACACAGTCACATTAATAAATTGATTAAGATCCATCTGCAAAATAGTTAGGGGTTTGCCCCCAAAATCCCAGTGAAAGGATTTTCCAGAACCTCACCTTTTTACTGATTAGAAAGCTGCTTCTAATTTCCATCAGAAATTTATTCACAGCCAGTTTATTACCAATTTGTTCTTGTGCCAGCACTGTCCTCTAGCTTAACTAGCTCCCTTCCTTTCTCTCCCTGGTGTTTACTTCTCTGATGTATTTATAGACAGCAATTCACATCCTCTCTCCACTTTCATTATACTGGGATAAACAAGGAGGAGATTCTGATACTCTCATGTAAGCAAACCACACCATCTCTGTGTTCACCCTGGCATCATTTCCATTGGATTCTTGAATGCCCTTAAAGTCCCAACCATATTTCAGAGAAAACCCCACTACCACAAAAAGTGACCATTTTCCTAGCTTCTTGGAAACACTCATCTGGAATCACATTTGCCTCATTAAGAAGCCTGAAGGAAAACCCTGAGACTACAAGGAGTTTGTCTGCTGTTCTGCCTTCTACAAGTCCTGGGTTCATGGCAGACATACTTGTCACAGACTCCTCTATGTTCTCAGTACAAGAACCAAGGGCTCTATTTAAATCCAAAGTTTGAAATCCCAAAGATTATGGTTGGAAGATTTTTGTCAGAAAAGACATGGGACAGGTGCAGATGAAGACCTCTCAAGCCTGAAACACTCAATGTTGGTGCCACACAGGAGCTGCAAAGTCCCACCAAGCTCAGTGGGCCAACCCTAGTGTGGTGGGCTATCATGGGATGGCACCATGGGTTTACCCTGACTCCCCAGTCTGAAATAAACTGGGATCACACCCATGGACTCAGTTTCTTAGGGACCCAGGATGGGACTTTTCCTTTCCCCTAAAATCCCCTGAGGTGAATACCAGGAAACTCTTAACCCCTGGTGTCTGAAAAAACACAGTGACAGATTTTTCCAAGTCTTGGTGGAGAGAACTTCGAAAAACTGAGAACTTCAGTGGGACTTGGAAAAATCCAGTACTACGTTTTGTGAGGCATTTCTCCTCTGCATGGTAGTGTAGTGGTTCTAGGGCTGGCTGGGATACAAAATTCCCTCATTTAATTGTGGGGTTTCCAGCTCACAGCACTGCCACATGGAGACCAAACTTACACACCTACGGGCTCTCCTGAGCTAAGCAGCTTCTACACAAACCAGGCCTCAGGCAGCTGAGATTCAGTAGGGCAGAACAGCTGCAGGGAAGAGGAGGATGGGCTTAGCCCTATGGCTCAAGCCTTACCAGGATTCAGTCACAGCTTGTGCCTGCAGTTTCTATATTATTAGATATAAAAGGGTGTTGATTGTTATCAAACATCAAAGGATGCAGTACAAATCATCAAATTAAAGCTTCCAATCTGATCATTATCATCTGTGCTACAACCTCTTGCAAATCACAAAGGCTGTTTTCAGTCATGTCATGACTACCACCTATATTCATTTCTACACCATTGTCACATGATGGGTGCCCATAGGTCTTGTTCAGAGCTTAGATTCCTATAACTCTGCATATGTTCTTTACTGAGTGGAATAATACTAAAAAACTTCAAGGGGTCCGTCTAATTTATCTCTTATTGTTCATTTACCTCTGCAGTAAAAAAAAAAAAAAAAGAAGAAAAAAAAAGGAAGAGACTGCCTTTCTGGTCTTTACAGATCCTCAACAAGATCCTTTGTGTCCCATTGCTTTCTCTTTTTTCCAAACATTTAATATTTATAGCCTTTAGCTTTGCAATCTTTAACAAAAATAAAGCACAACTCAAGTCAAATGAAGTCAGTGGTCGAGACAAAAGGGTCATGCACAGTTTAAATGCACTCTTAGACTCCTTCCAGTACTTGTAGCTGAAGAGGCCTTTAGTGGCCTTCGGAAAAATTAATGCTAAAAACCTCCAGGCCAGGTACTCCAACAAAAAAAAATGAGCTGAAAGATTTAATGGGTTTGGGATATATTCTTACACGCTGGAAAATGGTTGCTATCCTGCACTTAAGGGGACTGTAGCATCTAGTGGAGGCCGTGGAGGTGAAAGATTAGACAGTGGAAATTGGTACAGTGACAGCAGAGTGAGCTACTTGTGTAAAGATTTCCTCAGCTCCCTCTGACTCCTGTTATTAGTAATGTAACAGCATAAATCTGAGGGGCACCAGAGCTCACCTGCACATGAATGCTACAATTCATGGGTGACACCTTTAAAATCAGCACTGTCAGAAGTATTATCTGTTATCCACACTCTGGTTCTCTGAGTTTGGGGGGAGGGGGGGGCGTTGGTTTTTGTGGGCTTTTTTCCCTTTTCTCAGAGGTATTTCAGATTCATAACTAACTGAGTAAGCAACAAAATAAGTTGTTTAAAGTATAATAATAAAAAACACATTAAACAGGTCCACATTTTCTGAAAATAATCTAGGCCCCACTGGGACTAGAACACCAGAGGATTCTCTATCTGGGTTTGTTTTCTCCTCTCCTGACCTTGGAAAAGGCGTGTATTAAACCTAAGTTTTTACAGAAACATATGGATAGTTTTAAGCAAAACTTCTCCAGGAAAAGGTTGTCCAGGTACAGGGGAAATTTCTAACCTAACCATGGAAACCCAACCTCAAAGTAGCCAATAATGTGGAAGTTCAGAGTAAGTTGTAGCCCTGGCTCTGCTGTTTACCTTCAACAATCACCAAATTATTCATAGAGAAAGTTTTCTTTTGAGGGAGTAAGGGGAGGAAGGGTGGAGAGAATTCATCCTAAAGCAGAAGAGGAGAAAAACACTGGTATTTTGAAATGGAATATGGAAGGGGAAAAGATATTTAATTTAGCTACACCTCTTGTTGCTGCCTACTTTAGAGCTGAGTTCAGTTTCTAAGCTTCAATCAAAGTACTCACATCTGAAAAGAAACGTTTGCCATCTTCAAATAAAAACATGTGTAAATTGGTCTTGCTTGTCCCAATTCGATGTCTGTCACGGAGTACTACTGACAATCAAACATACCATAATGTCACATGTTGTGCCAGAGCTGTCTGCTGAAGTCTCTATGTTCACTTTCTTCTCAAGCACAGATGCCACTGCTGCATATTAATAAGCCCAAATACATAAAATTCTCTTTTCTTTTGAATAAATTACATTTCAACCCTTGTTTCTCTACTTCCTTCAATTTACTTCCTCTAGATAAAGATGAGACAACTACAACTTCTAATTCATATCCCTTCCTGCTTTGAATAAAAGCATTCAAAAGGAAAATTGAAGCCTTAACAACTTGTTGCAAGAAGTTTAGTACAGCAGCAATTTTGTGGCCATAGTAGCTGACCCTGAATACAGTTGGTTCCACTTCACAGTGCCTTCACGAAATACTACCTGTGAAGAAGGCCAGACATCAAAGTTTTAGGGAAATCATTAAAATATTCACCTTGCAGTCATTAACAACAAAGGCATTTCAGTGTTAAAGTCTGGCACTTCTCAATAATGAGGTAAAAAATCTGAAAAGATTCACATCAGGAGATGGACACCAGCAAGAGCCATTTGGGATAATGTGCCAGTTGGACTGACTTCAAATCTCAGCAATATGTTCAAAAGGAAAGTAAGGTTTTAAGAGTGATGGAGATTTTTTGCATTTCTATGCATTTTAAAAAAAAAAACCAAACCAACAAAAACCCAACAACTTGCAAGGCGACTGAGTTTTTTTTGTCTACTTCCTTACAGATATCTCCAGTAGGCAGAGCCCATCAGCCCCCTGAAACCACTCGTCACTTCACATCTCTTAACAGACTGGAGGAACCTTTTTCAGGTCACTAGATTCACAACAAATAAATGAGGATTAGGGATTTGGTTACTCTCCAGCACTGTCCTGTAAGAATATGGTTTCCGAAACCTCTAATATGCATCTCTAGATTAAACTTCCAGCTCTCATCTAGATATCCCTCTCCCACCAGGATGTGGGGCTAGAAAGTGGAATGTCCTTCCAGCAGGTCCAAAAAAAGCCACGTTGAAGATTATAATATTAGTATTGAAAATTCTTCACGGATTGGCATAAAAATTCCACAGAATGACCCCAAATTCTGGATGAGACCTTTGATATGGAGAGGCTACTCTTAGTCAAGAGAGATCATTTCAGGTTGGATGTTTGCATGCTAAAGCCTTTTGTAAGCACTAAAATAGCACTTATAATCAGTGCTTAACATCCACAGAGGCTTCAGCATAGGGAGGAACCTGCATGTGGAAGCTTCCAGTTGAGGTTTGAGGTTTTGTCTTACTAGCTAGAATGACTTTAAGTAACTTTGATGCTTCAACAATGCATTTTCTAAACAATTTGCTTGATCTAAATTGGCAGCATTATATTATGAATAAACCCACTGATACTGATGTAACTGATAGAGTTTTTAGGCATTTAGCTTTGTTAAAGTCCAACTCCCTCCATGAAGCAATTAAGGCCATTTGTAAATCTGAAAACCTAATTTAAAAATTATAAAATTAGGGCTAATGGACTCAATTATAATAAATGCATGGGTCAGCAATTGTAGCAATTTCTCAACCTTTTCTTTATGTCTAGGTTCAACTTAATAATAGACTCCATCTCACAGCAGTGATGTGTGGCAGAATCTGGTCTCCAGAGTGGCTGAGAGAGCTGGAGCCAGGCTGGGAGAGACTGTCTGACTCCCTCTGCCTGGCAGGAGCCCCTGCAAGCCAGTAGGTCCAAGGCCCCCAGCAGCATCCCACATCCCCAGCTACATGACTGCTCTCTGTTGAGACAGGTACATCTGTACAGCAGATAATTCATTGCCTCCCAGCGACAAGACGTGTTGGGAGTGCACAGCTTTCCTGTAACTGACCCAGAGCTTGACGTGCCTGCTCTCCCATTGGGACCTGTAGGAAAAGTGACAGCCATTCCCTCCCCATGTCCTTCCCCAAATGCACGTGGCACACGGCTGGGGCTCCTTGGAGCACACACAGACCAACACCTCCTCTCCCTCCAGGCATGTGACACCTGCACCATCTTCCACGGAGACTTGAGAAACCTAATTTTAGAGCACTTCCACGAACGCTGACTAGGGTTGGTTTGTTTTTTTTATTTCTTCTTCTCTTGCCTGGAGTTTCTTTATAGATCCAAAGACCTTGGTGATTTTACTCTCCTAAACACATCTGCTATTTCCCAGACTGAAGTTCTCAAAATCCTTTTTGTGATGTCATGCTTGTTACTGAGAGTGTTTTGAAGTGAATAGAGGGTTTTAGCTTCAGAGACTGAACAGCAGGAGATGATTAACACTTAGGGAGCAAAGCTGTTTATTGTGTTTTAAATAGTGCAGAAGAGTTTGGTTTTCAAATTGGCTCTAATTAGTATAATGTACTTGTGCGTGCACAGACCTGATCTCTACTTCACAACCACCAAGGTCCTTATCAGTCTGCTGAACAAAAGCACCAAAATCCACATCATGAAAGTCTGGCTGCTTTTTTTCTTCTACAAATACATGGTCAGGTGGTTTGCATAGGTGAGGAGGACACGGGGACTGAGCTACTCTCACCAATTCTCAACACTCATCTTCAGGCAAAGGGAAATGCAAACAGCAGGTTACATTTCCAGTGGGTGCAGGCAATAGCACAAGACATCAATCGAGCCTGGCTTGACAGTCCTGCACTTCACACTCATTCCTGAGGTGCTTTCCTCACAGGATTTTGAAGTGCTGTTTGCCCCTTGCTGCTCTTAGTAACAAGTGATGCAGCAAAAGGGGGGGCTTGGATGTTCCTCTCTGCTCCAGCTGTCTCCAGGAAAGGCATTTCGGGACACAATTTTATTGCAAGAGGTGGCCCTGGCTGAGGAGACAGGTAGGTGAGTGCAGGCAGCTGGGAACCCAATGGCCACACTCAGTTCTTGGCATCCTTGCCTTGCTTATACCTGACTTTGATGTTACTCAGAAAGGGGTGTTCTCTCTGCAAGCCCACGACATACCATGAATATACCCTGAGGATGACACTGGGACACCAGTCTGCCCAATGGAGTGGCACAACAACACCTTGGGCTGGACAGAGGGCATGGTAGCCTGAAAGGCCTGGTCCTAACCCAGAAATTCCAACTGCTGCTGTGGGGCAAAAGGCAAATGTTCACATCTCCCTCATCATCCTGACAGCTTGGCATGGCCCTCGTTACCCAGCATCCATCTACAGCCACATTACAGTGACTGAGGTAGGAACCTTGGCATTAACCAACAGGCACTGATTTCAGAGGTTGTTCATCCAATCCCTTCCTTATATTTTATAGAAGTTTCTAGAAGGAAATTCAGAAGAAAAACCTTTACCCACAACAGCTGCAGGGTGTTTGTTAGCAACAACATCTCTAACCTATGCTACCACATCTGTAATGAGAGAATACTGCAGTATCTCACCAACAATAATCCATGAAACTTAAATGAGATCTGTCCGTAAGCAGCAAACCATCAACTGTATCTATTAGCCCTACAGGTACCTGATAAGAAGCAAATTAAAATAGTGGAGATCAAAGAAATGGGAAATTATATTTAGCTGGCTTATATTAAATAAAGTTTTTGACTCAGGCTCACTGGAGACTGATGCTTAAATTGCTACAAATGGAACTGCCATAAAGACAAAAGAGATTATTAAATCTTTGTGCCAATCATTCAGATATAGGACCAGAACCCTGCATTTTGAAAGCATCTTTCAAGCGAGGATGAGTGAAAGATATGGACTAAATCTAACATTAAGACTTAAAATACTTTTTGGTATCCATTTAAATCGTCTGGAAATTTATTTCACAGATGCTGTCTAAAAACAATGAAAACCTTAAAATATATGTTTGGGAGAAGGAGGCAAAATCTAAACAGTGCAGTCTAACATTATGTATTGTGACATAACAAAGCAACCATGTTTCTCTAAAAAAAGGAATAATAAAAATTCATTGAAAAGGTGGTATGAAATCATCAAGACCTAGATTTATCCAGAAGTATCAGGGGTCACCCAGGTATGACTCTCTTTCAAAATGTGACCACACTGTAGGGACAGTTGTCCCAGCTGGGACGTGTGGGTGTACAAGGTCCAGTCCCAGTGTCACAGCTATCACAGATGGGTACAGTTACACAGAGCCATCCCTTCCATCTATTGGAGTAAAGTATGACAGATTAGACAGGTTAGGGTAGTGTAGAATTGATGACCACAGGCTGAATAAATGCAAGAGACAAAAAGGCAAGTTGGAATTCAGAGAGAAATAACAACCAGCAAGAGCTCATGATTTTATACCTCTGAGTCGAAATACTGGGAGGGGGTAATTGAGCAAAAGAAAAATATCTCTACTGATTTTTTACAAGAAAACACTTTTTTAAATGGAAAACAAGGAAGGAAAATATATTCTGAGTCTAACTTGACGAATCCCTCCAAGCTTCCTATATGCTACAGGGATAAAGTAGACATCACTGACAGGACTAGACATATGTTAAATTTCCTCCTTTGACAGAGACCTGGAGAATACAGAACATCTGCACAGCTATATAGTGATACTATCCTATACTCTTAATGGCTGCTAATTATCCTAATGATCCAGTCCTCTCAGTAGATTGGAGATGTGCTGCATGATTAAGGTATGGCTGAAAAAGCCATCCTAAATTAAAATTAAAACCCAAAAATAATGCAGTGTATCTTGCTTCACTGTCAGACTGCCCAGCACAATTACAAAGGCTGCTTTTAAACCTGGGCAACTTTATTGGGTAAATCTGGGCCCTGAACCCCGGTCATTCTGGTGGCCAAAGGGGGAAGATTTTGAAAGTGACTTCTCTTAAAAGAAAACAAGTGTGAAAATACTGATTAAGCCTTTTCTGTCATTCTGATGGAGCTGATACCTGGCCCTCCAGAAGCCCCTTGGTCTCTTCTGCCACCTTGCTGCCACTCTCTCAGATGATCTTGGCTCAGCCTCTCCCCACGCTGGGAGTACACCAATATCCAATATTATGCACAATGCAGGGGCAGTACCACAAACACCTGCTGCTGCCTTTTCATTGATCATACACACCTATTTTTTTTTAAACTAAAACCATGACACCTCACACAGTGCCCTACATGCAGATTCTGGGATGGAGAGCACAGCAATTGTTTATCCTATGGGCCCTAAATGAATGTAAAGAGCAGCACATCATGAAGTGCAGTACTAATCATAAATCAGACTCAAATAAATTAGTGCTATCTTTTCAACTGTATCAAATGTGTAGCTATTCCTTTCAGATACATCATAGGTCTTTTATCCAGGGTAGCATCAAGGTTAAAATGATTAAGTAAGTAATTTCATTAGCAATGATAAATGTTAATGATGATAGAGAGGGATTTTTGGATGCATTTCATAGAATCACAGGATGGTTTGGGTTGGAGAGGACCTTAAAGATCAATTTGTTCCTGTCACAGGCAGGGACACCTTCCACTAGACCAGGTTGCTCAAAGCCCCACACAACCTGGCCTTGAACAGTTCCAGTTCCAACTGCAACTTGTTCCAGTTCCTCACCACCCTCACAGCCAAGAATTTCTTCCTCATGTCTAATCTAAACCTACCCTTTGTCAGTTTGCACAGAAGCAAATGATGCTGACGTGCTACCAATGTCTGCTGTTATGTGTAAGCATTGACCAGGACTTCAAGAAATGTCTTTCCAAACCACAGTTCAACTCTCAGATTTTACATTACAGATGCAGTAAACTAACACAGGACAAAATTGGATCACTGTCCTGGACACACAAATTCAGACACTTGGCTTAAGTGTGTGTGGACAGCGATATGCTGTGCTGTCCAGCATATATCGATTGCTCTCTGTGCCTCTCAAGTCCTGAATCCCATCCTCCCTGGGACTTGTCTTCGCTCTCACAAGGCTTTTCACCAGGTTCCTCAAGCCTGATATTTCCTTTCCTGTGCCAGAGGGGAGGAAAGGGGCAGGGGCAGGCATCAGGGCTTCCATCAGTGGCTGGAGCAGAGTAGTGAGGTAAGGAAAAGAGAGAACATTCAAATCCTTTCCTTTCTTTCTCTCCAGTAGAAACAGCTTGGAAGTGTGAAGTGTTTTGTGTCAATAGGGGTCCCTGTTAGATTTTGTACCACCACCTGCTTGCAGTTGAAGACAGATAAGCTTAAATAGAAGAGGAAAGAAATAATGTGCACAGACATAAATAAGGAAACGCTAAAGTTCAAGAGGTTGTGGTCCTGAAGCCCAAGCATCCCGCTGGAGAGAGGCAGTGCTGATTGGGAGGGGGCAGCAGCCTTCACTCGCTGGCAGTGAGGCTGTGGTGGGAAGCTGGGTCTTCATCTGGCAAAGCTCTTTCTAAGCAAGTAGGCAAAGAACTGCTAAAAAGCTGTGTAAGGACTTTATGCTTAGGTTAATTTGCTTGTCTTTTTTAGTCCTCCCACAGTTAACATCAGCCAATACCTGTCGAAAGCAGGATCTGTACCAACAGTGAGTCCAAGTCCTGAAGCAGACTAAGTAGCAGGATCTGAACTGTGGCCAGGCTGCTGAGGCCGTGCCTTGTCCCACAGTGACAAATCCAACCCCAGAGAGAGGTACAAGGTTGATACCCACAGGGCTTCCCCAAAAGCATGCAGGCACAACAGTGTGGCATGCACTGGTGCATTTAAAGCACTTATGGGTTACTGTACCCCTGTTTGATACCCTGTGCTACAAAGCGTAGCAACATTTAGCAGCTGCTGTAAACATCGTGGTAGAGGTTTGAAACAAATCCAATCTCTCTGAAAACTCAGTATTTCCCATGGTTAACATTGCATTAGAAACAGTAGGTTTGCATTATTCAAGATTCCCCACTGCATTTGGGTTCTCATACACGTTTATTTAGAAGGAAGGAAAGTGTACTATTTTCTGCACCCATGTGTGACCAAAGTGCTTTAGCTTTTCAACAGAATGTAAGAGTCTCCTAGCAATGCATCCTTAAGTGCTCAAAGCTGATTCAGGTTAAAAGCATTAGGGGAAGGAGAAAAAACCCCCAACCAACCCCACCTAATGTGTGTACATGAAAACGCTGACTTCCAGCACATTCAAGACTTAAAAACATGGAACCAATTTTCTCCAAAAGTTGGAACTCCCCAGTGAGGACTATAAACAAGCTAATTTGACATTGCTAGTTCCAGCCATCTTAGACTTATGAGTGCGCACATATTTTATTCTGAAGTTATGGGAAAAACATATTTTCCCCATGCTTGCATAAATCAAAAACAGCAGAACCAATTTTGCTTAAATTAGAAAGAGAGAGAGAGGAAGGAAAGGGGGATGAGGAAGGAAGAAAGAGAGAGGAAAGAAGGAAAAGGCTAAATTCAAAAACTTCAAACTATTAAGGGTCTGAAAAAAGAAATCAGTAACAATCACAAAACATTCAAGGTGTGCTCAATAATGCATCATTTTATATTATTTTATGATTAAAATGTCAGAAAATTATCAAAGATCTTCACATTACTTGAATAGTGCCTATTGTGCTGTACTAAATTTTCACCTCTTGCATTTAGTTATTTCCTCTTCATTTTCCGCACTTCCTCTCTATTTTACTGAACCTCCCTCCTTCTCCTTCCCTCCCTGCCATTCATACCTTTATGTATTCCTGGGACACAGGTACACAAGTCGTCTCTCCCTCTGTCACTCGAGGCAGATCCAGCTTCATCCATCCCCACCACAGGAATGATGTCTGGCAGATTTTGCATGTGCTGTTTGTGGCACTCTGACTCAGAGACTGCCAAGGACTTCACCACTGCTCAGGATTTGCAGCTACACTTCTTCCTGTACTTAAACCTAATCTTCCTTTTTGTGCTTTTCAGAGGTAGGAGCTGTAAACATTGGAGCACCGGAGACAGTGTTATGATATAGGACAGGGACAGAGAGGGGAGTAAGGGAAAGCATGTTGTTTATGGGAGAAATTATGAGGATCATATGCAGCTGAGCCCAAACAGGGCTGGGTACAGGGCAGTGCTCAGGCAGCTGTGGGCACTTACCAAATCTCACCCAAGGCAACCCTTGCCCTCTACTCTGCTGCCAAGATTTATCACTATGGTGTCACTGAGTCCTTTCTACTTCTCCTTTCCATTTCCCTTCCATTGCAGCACCACAGCACCCAGTTCACAGTCCCACGGAGCAGGCAACTGAATGGCACTGCATAGATACCCTTCTGTGTTAAATCCTGTTTATCTTTCTGCTTTTGCTGAAGGTTTTTTAAAATTTTCTCTCACTAAAACCTGGAGGTGCTTTTTTCCCTTTAATTTTAAACAAAAGATCCAATTAGTGCCATAACTCCAATGCTAACTGGAAAGCAACAGCAGGGAGAGCCTGAACTTCCCAGAGGGATGTGTCTTCTGGCCAGTGCAGCATCTGTGCCACCCAAACCACCCACTGTTGCCTTTAGTGATCTGGAACATCGGGGACGAAGTCCTGTCAGGATTTTTAATTTTTCTTACCTTCTCTTTAATATTCTGTTCTCAGTCTCACCTCAAGTTCACCCCTCATGAAAGCCCTCTGCCCCTCAGCTCACCCATCACACCTTCCTTCCCTCATCAGAGCCACTGCAAACCCCAAAGTAGTAAATGCTGAGGATGCAGAGAAATGCAAAACTTAGTAAGAACTCAAAGATTAAACATTATCAAGCCACTGCCCTACCCTAGCACTGCCACCAACAACAGGCATTATAGCGAATTTCAAATTTTTGAGATGTTCCTTGTGTTGCTGTGCCCACTTCACCCATAATATTGCTTTCCCATAAAAGTCTGCAGTGGTGCTCCAAAATCTGACTCCTTACCTTCCCTGAGCCCTGTCCTAACTCCCTGAGGGCTGTGGAGATGCCACTTGCTGTGGTACCACTGCAACACTGCAGCAGCTCTTGCTCTATACAGCCACATGCACAGGAACAGACTCTGGCATGTCAGCCCAACGGTTATGGTCATTTATAGTTGATGTCTACAGCATCTGTTTAGCTACTTTGTTTATAAATAAATTTGAAATATCCACATTGCAATAATCCACAGAGATTTTAAGGAATTTAATACACAAAATGCAAATCAGGGAGTAAATGAAAAATTAAGTGACCGTGAGAATCGGTTTTTACCATGCAGAACCAGTTTCAAAATAAAAATGAGAATCATAATCCTACTTTACATATAATTTTCTGCAGGCATGTGTAATTTACAACTTACACAAAGCAACAGGAAGATTAAAGACATCTTTTGAATTAAAACTAAAGTGCTGTGTAGACTCCCTGCAGTAACAGTTTATTACACCCTATGCAGCTCTGAGGAAGCAAAAGAGTGTTTGTCCAGAGAGCCGAGGGTGGCATTTCCAACACATTTTCTTGGAGGAGGCACAAGCAGCAGGTATAAACCCTTCCAAGTGCATCCCGCTTCAGCCCTGGATGTCTTCCAGGCGGCGCTTGGGGAGGAGCATCGCGTCCCTCTGAGTGCTGCCTGGAGCTGCAGCCGATTCCTGCCCACGAGGGCAGGGAGCTTCCATCGGGCCGGCAATTCTCCATCCCGGGACCTCACCCGGCGGAGCTGAGCTGGCAGCATCCTTTGGAAAGGCTGTACTTTCTCAGCTTTCTCTGCTTTCTTACCTACCCCACCTTGGAGAAACTCTCACTCCGGGGAGGGAGACCCTCGGCACGTTGCGGGATGGAAGTGCCCCATCCCAGCCAAGAACCTCCCCCTGCCCCGGATAGTCTTGGGAATACCCTAAAACAGCGGATCTGAAGAGGGCTCTTCTCCAGTATCCCACTCGCAATTCCCACGTGTACTGCCGTGTGCTTACACAGCTTTCAAGAAGAAAGCCACTGAAAGAGACATATTTGAAAAATTCCCAATCTATTAATGTTTCTGAAGAAAGTATGACTATATGAAGTCATTTAGGAGAGAACAGGCTTCTGTTGGAGCTTGTCTAATTTCTCTTGGATAGTGTTTTTTTTCTTTTCACAAGCAGATGTGTAGAACAAAACCATAAAAATACCGTGCCCTCAAGATGGAAAACTCCTCTTACTTATGAGTGTAGAGGATGCTTCAAAAAGCTGCTAGATTAAACAAAAGTCCAAATCTGGACATAAACTGCACATTTATTTTTAGCAGCATTGTGACTACTCATTTTAAAAGAAAACAAAACATTAAATAATTAGTTAAGAATATAAATCCATACAGTGAGCATATAGGGTCCAACATATACATCACAGATCTCCAGCGATCCAAGCAAAGTTTTTCTGGGAGGCAGAGTCTTTATTCCACTGAACAACTCAGTTCCCATTCCCCGTAGTCCTTTTATCTCAACCACGACTTAATGAATCCTCATAAAAATGCACGGGTCTGTACGCCTGTGTAAAAACTTGTTTCCAGCCTAATTCCTTCTCTTGGTGAATTGCTCCAAGTCTTCCTGCAAGTCCCTCTGTGATGACACAGCAAAAATTGCTTCTGCTGTACCTTCACGGGCTGCTGCCTGTGCTCACATGGGCACACACATAGTCCACCCTGGGGGAAGGCTTGCACTCCTGAAAGGGGCCCCGAAGTTGCCAGGTTTCATGGCAACTGTAAAGCTCTCTGCAGGAGCAAAGCATTGGAAATAAGAAGCCTTCCCACTGCATTTTCAGGACACAGGAAGCACAGCACTGGTACAGGAGCACTTGGGTACACACCCTCAGGAGCACTTATGTTTCTCTGCCCTTGTTTTGCACTGGCTTCTCACAACAGTGTGTTTATGAGCCACGTAAAGTTGATTGCTGTTATTTCTCTGGGTTCAGAGTCCTTAAACTATACTTTAAACCTGCTGTCAATGTTTTCACTGTATTGCTATTCCGTAAGTCATTAATCACTGGGTATGACAGTCTGTTCAATGGAATGAAATGCTCCCGAAGTTGCCAGGTTTCATGGCAACTGGCTCTGGATTTCCATGCCAGGTGGTGGTACCTGTACAGCTCATGGCTGCAGTGAGCCTGAGCCAGGGCCACTCAGTCCCAGATCCCCACATGGGGCAGGCAGGACAGGGCAGGACCTGGGTGGTTGCAGGTCCTACTGTTTGGCCCCTGTTCCGACCAACAGAGATGGTATTTCCCTGCCTCCCCTAACAGCTCACATGCTGTGTGAACACAGCACAAAAATACACTCATTAGGATGCTTTCTGTGGGGGACTTGCTCTGGGGGTGGAAACTAAACAGTTTCCCAGCACTTCCATTCTAGTGCAAATCATAGTCCAGTAAAAAAGTTTTACTGGACACAGCCATTTAAAAACACTGCTTGGACACAGAGAGTGGAGGCACTGTTGCTAAGCCCTTTATTTCCTTGGGCTGGCAAAAAACCTACATCATCTTTCTCATCAAAAGCTGGGGATGAGGAGGAGAGAGGGAGGGAAAACTAATAAATACATTGAGACAGGCTGTTCAGAGGCTGGGTCTTCAGTCCCCATCATTTATTATATTTTTTTGCCAGTCTGAGTACTGGAAGACAATCTGTAGCTCAGGCAGAACACTTGAAAATATACCATATACCTACTCTATTTTCGCCTGTCCCTTGCAAATTTACTCTCTTTCTTAGGAAGCATATCTTAAAAGACAGGCACAGTCCTTAATTCAGACACAGTGCAATTGTAACAGCTCTTTAGTATTCATAATTAATTTTTAGGGAAAAAAATCATTCTATTATAGATGTACACAGAAGAGTAAAACCTGTAATATGAATGAGGACACAGCACATTAAAAATGTAAATTAAGAATTAAATAGCAAAACAATGGAGTACTGCCAATATTTTTATAACCATACAAATTGCTCATCAGTATCCAGTGTCATGTTGGCAGATTTGTATAACAGGGAGTATAAAGCCAGAGACAAGATGATAGACTATCCTTTCTAAAGGATGTATTCTCAGCGCTGTCCTGCCTGTTATGCATTCTTGTGCTTTAAAATAGAGAGGTGAATGCACTTGGAGCATGAGTAATTTGTTACTAAAAGGAGTCTTTTTTTCCTAGGTTGTGAAAAATTGGACTCTCCTACTTTACACACATCCGTCTGTAAGCTTTTGTCATCAAAAAAGCAACACTCCCTGTTACGAAGCCTCCCAAAAAGCACTGTTGTCAACACACTACTATGGCTCCCTTCCACTTTCATTTCAAACCATTTCAATTCATATGGAATGCAGTGAACACAGTATTTTTATGCCACTGTACAAAGCACACCAGAAGATCAGAGCTCACCAGGAAGATCTTTTCCTGTTTCCAGGTCTCCTCAAGAAATAAATTGATGCAGAGGATTTTGACGCTTTGAGTGAAACAGCAGTTTGCACTGAGACTGTGAGGGGGATGTGAGCCCCATACGTCCTCCTCAGGAGGAAGGCCAGCCCTCCTTCCCATCACACTGATATAGGCTGGGGCTGCAGCCACATGTGGGGTGAGTCTGGGAAAATTCCATTTGGCTCTTTCAAGGAAACCAAGGACAGAAAAGGCAGCATTTACACCTAGAGATTCCTACATGTAAAGCAGGAATTGACTTCACCCTGAAATAATTTCCCCCACATCACTCATGTAACGGAAAACCCAGTCTCTTGGAAGCAGATATTTTAGCTGTGTAACTGGAGCCTTCACATCACCCAACTGCACACACATGCCCTTTTCCCTTTACATAGTAACGAAAAAACTATTTGATGACCCAGACACTTCCTCCTCAGCACAACTTTTTCACAAGGGTCGGGTGAATGTCAGCACTCAGTCAAGGCCCTGTGTATCCTTGCCATGTAGGTAATACATCCTGATTACACTGTAATAAGGTGCTTTGTTTTAATAAATTAAAATGTGAATTACAGAGTGTATCCAAGTGCTCAGTATGGATTCAGTGTTTTAGTACTTCTTTTCACTAAATCACTGAGAAAATCATGTGTTTCCAATCACAGCAATGGCCACATGAGGTAAAAAATGGGATGGATCCTGTTACTCCTGGAATCCCTCCATCCCTCCATCCATCTCTCTTCTAAGTGTAATTTTGTTTTGCTGGAGGGATCTTTAACCAAGCATCCATAGGACTACTGCTTTCACCATTCAGCAGTGTCACAGCTCCTACCCTTTTCCTAACAGCACTTAGAGGCAAATATTAATGATGAAGTTTGGAGGCAGTGGAGGGTAAAACAGGGTTGCTAGTGAGGAATGAGGCAGAGTAGATCATCTCCTTGCTCTTACAATGTCAAAAGCCATGACAGGCAAAGACAGGGTCTCTTAAGAGTCCCACCCCATGCCACAAAGCCAACAATCCTACATCGCAGAGCTTAGATTTTCATAACAGTGATAAGGAAGGGGGAAGGACTTTTTGAGAGATGCAAGTTACAGAGAAGGATGTGGCTTGTTACTTTCCATGGATTTAATTTCATGGCTAAAATCAACTTGACACACAGGCATGTCACCATGTGATAAAACCAGGAGGGGCACTGCAAGCCAGTGTCACACTGTGGGGGTTGCCTGACCTGGAGGCCAGTGTGCTGTGGAGCTGATGCATCCATCCCACTGGGCCAGCACTGGCTCTGCTACAGCCAGCCAGGCAGGATGTCCTGCCAAGTTTTCAGAAAGGAGATTCAGTGACAAAGCAGCTGTGTGAGAAGGACAGAGTGCAGAGGCCTTGCCCTGCCATGAGGGATGTCACTCTCTGATAGCAGATGTGACCGCCTGTCCCTCTCTGGGATCTGTCCTCTCAGAGCACCCCTTGGACACCCAGTCAGAAGAGGTTTGTATCCAACCAGCACATCCTGACTGATCAGTAAAAAGGAAAAAAATGGACATTCATAATGTGCGACTGCTAAACAATTCTTTGAGATATACACTGATGACATTTTAAACCCCAATGCAAACACTACAAAATTCATGATACTCACTATATCAAAGCATGCTGGAAAATGGATGTGTTGCTTTTCTCTGGGAACTCAAATTTCTATATTATTAAAACAGTTTGGGAGGTAGAAGGAGGACCCTGATAGATTTAACGTTTATACTTTTGTCCTAGTACATTGCCAGTAAGATAAAATATTTATTGGCTTCATATTCCCTAACCATATTTTTGACGATATGCTTCATGCTCTATTTGCCACAAAAGTTGTGACACTGCAGTCAGTCTTCGAAGAATAAAGTATGCATTTGTCATGGCAAAAGATCAAAAAAATCTCATTTTTTATTACCCTGCCATTGGTTAAGTCAAGCTCTGATAATTAGGATATTGGATATTTATGAGGAGCTATTCTGCCTTTATTACTGCTTTAGGTGCCTGTTGACAGATGCAGCAAGACAATTTACATTGATGTGTGAATTTGCCAGTATTTCAGTAATAATATCCAAGTCTAAGTCTATTAGAAACAGGGTCCATATCTCACTCTTGGAATATATATTTTCAATTAATTCTGGTTCTGTAGCATTTCCTCTGGCATGCTGTCATTTAGGGTTTCTATCGTTTATTTGTACTCTGATCGAATAGTAGCTCAAATTAAAGTCCAGAGGGTAACTGGATAAAAGCAGGTTATTAGATTACAAAGGCAGAATGAACCACTACAATCTCTAGTCTGACCTCCTCAATAAACACAGGCTGTAGAACTCTCCCCCTGAATTGATCCCTGCTGCCATTGCAGCATGGAGGAAGGAGGAGAGGGCAACTCCTCCCCTGCACCAAACCAGAGCATAGAGACTTGGTGACAGAGAGCAAGTTACCAGAACCTGGGCAGAAGGGGAAAGGTGCAACTTAGTGCCAGTCTCTTTTCCCCATGCACCTGCTCAGTGGGTTTTTTTCACTTTTGAAATTTCACATAAAAATTTGTCTGCTTACAAATATTTACTTCCATTTAGAGGATGCAGGCTGCCATGCATCTCACACCATGCTCTCTCAAGCTGTCCCTCCTCTCCTTGCAACTGCAAACAATATTTTTTTCTTTATCCCAAAGAAATGTTCAGCCTTACTATTGATGTTGTGTGATAAAAGCGCACTGATCCATTCCTAGTTAATCTATGTCTATTCTACAAGTAAATGGTTCAATATTTCCTCTAATGATCTGTACATTTCAGATTTTCTTATGCCTGAAAAAGCTCCAACAGAAGTTTATGGTAGCAGAACCATAAAATCAAGCATGGAGTAATATATAATTGCAGTAGACTGTATGCCTGAGACCACCAATTTAAGCAGAACCGAGTAAAACCTTAATGCCTTCAATTGCAGACACTTGAAACGTCCTGCCTTTCCCCAGTATTTCCAGGGAGGAATGAGAGAGAAGGAAAGCTTTATCATTACAGCCTTGGCATTTACTCCCATCAACATCATACACCTTTCTTGCTCATTGCCAACAACAGTTCAGTGATCTCTGGAAGGGTTATATGCCCCAGAGACAGAAGGGAAATTTGACCCTCACAGCTGAAATTACTCAGGCCCCCATACCACTCAGAAGGAGCCCAGGCAGATAAAGAGCAAAAAACAGCTTACCCTTCTCTGAGCCCTCAGCAAGTGTCTGGAGGGTTTCTTAGTGCCGAGGAGGAAAAGGCGCCACAAAAGGAAGGTGAAGAGCAGCAGTGCTGACTTCTAAAGTAGGAAGTTCAGGATAATTTATTCTAGCAGCAGCCTACTTCACTGGTTCTCCCCTTCACCATCTCACCATTAATCCACAAGGTCTTTCTTACTCAAGATGACAGAGGGAAAGGAAAGTTTTAAATCACATGTCCTTCGCATGGCAAGGCAAATGAGGGTTAGCCTTTCTAAGTAACCGTGTTTTATTAATAGGATATTTACAGCACCTAATGATGCTTTGGCATTTTGCTATTAGGGTCAACATATTTTTTCCCAGGAAGACTTTTAAATTAAGCCACATTTTTTGTTTTGCTCTGGCTTCCACCTGAAGCACTCCTCTGGGTCAGAAATATTTACAACTTGGATTGTTAGAAAAGAGCTTGAAAGGAATAGGTAGGTGAAGAATAACACTGCTTCTAACCTGACCTTTAATAGGTTTTCAGAGGGCTTTAATACATTTTTCCAAGTTTGATAGTAACTATACTCCTTTGGCCTCGCTGATGTGGTGCTCTATCAACTGAGGCAGGTGTGAAGGGGAACACATACATAGGGAGAGCAAAGAGCACTGTTTAACCTGATCATACAACTTACATTTGAATAAGCTTTCCACAGCTTTTAAGCTCTGTTAAGTCCACAAAGATCCTCCAAGCAAGAGAAAGAACAGAGAATGTAGGAAATGAAGACTTATCAGGAAAAAGATCCAGTTTAAATAATTTTATTTATTCATAACAGCCAGACCTACCATGGCACGCGAAGGACAAAGCAAGGGCTTTGCTGTTGCTGCTCTTCTGTAACACATTTATTTTGCATGAATTTGCCTGATCACAGAAGTTATCATAGTAAGAAAGTAGAATTTTCTCTTGTGCTGTCTCTTCTCCTTCCATTGACAGCAATAAGACAGGCAGGGCAGAAGCTGTGGATAATGTTAAAAAGTGTAGTTGTACTCAGGTAAGCTCTTAACCAAGAAAACCACCAAATTAGTGACAAAAAGTACATTTCATGTGGGAGTTGTTAGAACTCAATACTAGTGCAGCAAATGCATTTCAGAGATCAATAAGGAACAAATAAAGGGAACACAAAGCAAAACATCACCACTATAACTCCACTTGCTTCTTCAAGGCTGAAGAATCCATTAACTACAGGGCACCAGGAAGATGCCTGGTAACTTTTCAGTGAGTTACTGCTTTCTGAGGTCCATGATATTACACATTAGGTGCCCAAATTGAAGGAGGAATGGAATGAGATTAAAGCTATTAAGCTTCAAAGACACAGGGAAGTCTACCCACAAATCTGGAGGAAGAGCTGAAGAAATTGAAAGGAATAGAATAGAAGTCATTTTCTCTGAGCTTCTTACTTGTGGAAGATAAGGTTGTACAGGCTTCTTCTACTTGGCAGACAGGATTTTTCTCCTAGTATGAGAAAAGTCAATAAAAGGTGTGTTTTTAAATAAAGTAATTGATTAAGGTCAGCTTTTCTTTTGCATCTGATTAGACCAAAAAACCACATCTGAAAGATGTTTGACAGCGCTTGGATCTCACTAACGCATCGACATGTTGCATGCTAAAAAGAAGTTCAATTTAGCAAAATAGACAACAATAGAAACAAAATAGTTTGAAGCTCTGCAGACAGGAGCAGCAGGGAGCAGGGGTGCCAGAACACCCACTGTGGGCGACTAGTCTGTGGGGATCACATCACTGTGTATACAGCATACCTGAGACCAGGAAAGCCGCTGGAGCATCACACTTCACTGAGCCAAAGCAGGCACAACCCATAGAGCTTTTTTGGCTGCTTTTGTCCAGGCAAAGATATATGCAACACTAATAGCTAGAGATTAGCATAATTTCTGAGTATTTCGAGATTCCAGTCTTATGGCTCCTAGGCTCAGCTTCCAGAGGGAAACTCACCCTGCAGCCATGAGCTCTGCCAGGAGCTGTGGGCTGCGATCAAATTCCCAGTATCCAGGCATGAAGCAGTAATGTCTTCTTATTCAGTGATTACACCACTTTTTGTTGTAAAATCCCAAATTCTACTTAAACAGCACATTCTGGTCAGTGTGTGCCCAGCCTGAGCCCACCTGATAGGAGCATTAAGCACACTGTAAGCCCCGAATAACTTGTGCTTGGAGAAGGGATGAGCCAACAGCTGCCTCCTCAGGGCCCCCAGTCTCTGCAGAGAGCTTCAGTTGTGACAGTGGTTCACTGAAGGCTTCCACCACCGCAGCCAGCAGTGTCTCCAAGGCAAGTTAAACATCCACCCGTTCCTCTAACAGGCAATTTGAAATCCACCCTGCAAGGCACGGGGCAAAACCTGCTTAATTCTCTGCAAAGAGACTCTATCAGTACAGCTCAGGCCTGAGAGGTGCCAATATTGAGGCTGATGCTGAGAGCAGCCATAAGCTTCTGCACCACAGCAGTCAGTCTGACTGCTGCTGAAGGCACGAGAGGGAGAAGCAGGCAGTTTGAGTCCCAGTGCAGGCTTTTCCTGGGATAATGTCAGCATTTGTGTTTAACCCCTTTCTGACCTCTGTGTAAAATGAAGGTGCCTAGAAGCAAATCAGAAATAGTAATGAAACAGTTCATTGCTCAGTTCACAGTAAGCAAGGACATCAGAAACTTTCATTACAGAAACCAGCAGCAACAGTAAGATCAGTCTATTTGATGTTTGAATTAGAGGTTAAGGGCGGAGGAAAAGGAGAATCTCGTTGTTTGTGATAAAACTCATCCCTCTCTCTGGATACTGCTAAGCCATTCCTGGCAGGGATGGACTTTTATCCCTGGCTCAGACTTCTGAAGAACAAATCTTTTTGCATTTTGAATGCACCAGATGGTATGCCTTTACAAAACTGGCCTCCAGGGAACATACCTCTAAAATCCCTTCCTGCAAGGACTTCACTCCCTCTCTACCCCCCTCCCCCCATCCCCCCCAAAATTACTCAGTTCAGGCTCTGCGTAATGCGGGACAGAAGCATATGCCTTTCCTTTGGCAATTGCATTGTGTTATGCTATTAAGAAATATGCCCAATCTGCCTTCTTTTCAGTTCAGTATATTGTACTTCTCCTAGATGGATGTATACCTCAGACCAAAGAGTTCTGCATGGCCTAGACTGGGGTAATTGGATTACATTTATGTGAAACCAAAAGTGCTAGATGTTCTCAGGGGTGATTTTCTTTTTCAGACTGCCATTAAAGTCCCAAGGAAACCAAGTACAAAGCCTAAACTAATCTCACATTAAAAGGGATCTTTTTTTTTGATCAGGTTGTGTAGGGCAACTTCTAATAGGAGTTGCACAGCTGAGAGAAAAAAATCCCCAAACTCCTTACCTCAAGGGAAGAACTTCAAAACATGAGAAATGAAGAAATCAGCATTAATGCCCACACATGTGCTCAAGCTCACCCTGCTGTGCCCATGGGTGCTGGTAGCTGCTAATTCGCACAGTGACAAAAGCCTGGATAAGTGACTCTGCTGTAGCAAACAAAACACACTTCCAAAGGAGTCAGAAATCATTATCCCTACAGCACACAAGTGTCTGAGGCACAGACAGAGTGTACAGATTGAAGAAGGTCATTCAGAGGAGCCACAGAGGAGCTGGGATCAAAGCCTGAGTCTCAGACCCCACAGCAAAGGGACAAATGATTTATGGCTGGCGGGTGCTGGGAAGATAACCTGGCAAGTTACTGGCAAACGTGCTGTTCTGACTTTGCTGTGACTGTGGAAAAGTCCTCAACCTTTAACATAATAAAGGAAGACACTTGTGACACTTTTTGAGTGAGATGTTTTGAATGGCTGCTGTGAAAGGCCCAAGGATGCATTTAAATGTGCCTGCAAGGAAACACAGGGCACAATCAAAACTGCCCAGTGAGAAAGTGTACCAATCACTCCTCATTGCCAGTGGAGGAGTATTCTCACAGTGCCTGGACCTGAGCCCTGTGGCTGGCTCAGGACCAAGGTGATTTCTTCGAACTCTGTGATTTCCAAACTGTAAATAACCATTTTCTGCTGTGACAGGATTTTGTTAGTATTCCCAAAGACAAAAGATATTCTTACTTGAAAATACAATTCAGAAAACCCCTTCAAGACTACTCTGAAGCAGAGGGGAGAGCATTCTTTCACAGACATGAGGGATATTAACTATTTTCCATTATCTCACTAATTGTCTCATAACATCCCAGCAGCATTTATTTTTCTTAGTGCAATGCAACTGAATTACATCTGAATGGGGAGTAATTAAACTAGTTAGCTCTTTTTATTTTGTCTCCCTTGCAGACACAGACCTAATTTGGGTTCATCTTGGACACTATTGCCAGAGTATGCACTGTACTTAGAGCTGAACAACAGAGGACATGGAGTACTTGTTTAACCTGCAGGGCAATTTGGGAAAAGAAACACAGAATAATCTCAGTAAAATGGAATCAGAAAGCTTCTTCTGACTAGATTTGTACCTTTTGCTTCAGAGCACAAGACTTTCACCAGGGAAAGTGAAATGAGATGCATTGCATCTCAGAAATTAGCTAATTTGCAGGTTTTTTCTTGTGCTCATAACCTGGACTAGAAACAATGACGGAGGCTGCAAAGTCAGGGATTGACTGGGAGAGATAAATGAACCCAGAAACAGATTCAGAGATCTCACAGAAATCTCACATGCAGCAGGCTTATAGCTGTGGGCAGTTCCAACTCAATACTGCCAAACCACACTGTGTAGGTCCCTCCCTGGCTGTTTGTTCCTGCCCATACATTAAGCTTTGAGTTCAAGTGGACAAATAAGTGTCAGTTTGAACATCAAGTCTTACAGATCACTGCAGAGGAAGGTCACACTGTTTGGCTCCTGACTCTGGGAGAGCCCCATATGACGGGAACAGCTGTTTCCCTTTGGCTCACATCTCATGCAGAGGCACTTTTTGGGTGGCTCCCTGACCGCCCATGGGACAAGTCAACACTCAGTAACTGGGGTGTGCTGGCTGAGCTGTCCCACATAATGAGTTTTGCTGCTGTGGCTGGGACCTGTCACCTCCTCAGGCTGCCTGTAATGGGGCACTCCCACCTCTCCCAGCATTCTCACAGACTTTTCCTTGGGAAGAAAGAACATCTTTCAACTTGGATTTGTTTTTCCTCTTGGCATCACGTAGTTTGTCTTTCAGTCAGTGGTTGATGTCATTTTTTTGTTTGGAAGGAAATTAGTCAGAGCTCAAGGATAAGAGCAGTGGTTTCTGGAACCACTGAAGGTGTTGGCCTCTAGACTTTTGCATGTGAGAAGTGATATTATTGTGTGTTAGTGGGAGTTAGGAGGTGTCACCACAGATGTGATACAACCTGGAGAGCCCCAAAACTAGGCTGTGCCCTCAGTTCTTCCTTCTCCCTGCCCCAGGTGGGTTTGCTATTTATGGGGACGCATCAACTGATGATTTTGTAAATGAGAAAATACCATTTGGCTTTATCTTCTTGATATACTTAAGGCTTCATGTTCCCAAGTGCTGAAGTCAAGAGACCAATAATTTTTATTTTAATCTCTGTGACCAAAGAAAAAAAATTAAACAACAAAATTTGTCTTATAAATATCTCCTGCTTGATGAGGGAAAAAACCCGAGTGTCAGTTCCGAAAAAAATGAGTGATTTCCCCCTCCACCGCCCATCCCCTATTCCTTTTGTTCATGATCCTTCCTTCCCTGTAACTGCATTGTCACCCCACACTCAGCCACATTTCCACTAATAACAGGAAATGGAGCAACATGGGAGGGAGGACAGGATAACTAAACCACTGAAGACATGAAAGAAGTTACTCTTTTCATCAGGAAATTTTCTAACAAAAGATTCTGACACAGAGATTCTTCTCCTTGTTAGGTTTTAAAGACAGACCTACAGCTCAAACAAACCCTAGCTTCAAATAGGAATCAAGGAGGGCTGTTTTTTCATCAACCCATTAAAATTCATTCCAGAATAAGCCTCTGAGAGGGGCTGGACAAGTCATGTAAAAATGGGAAGAAGGAAAAATCTAGCACTGCAAGTCATAGAAAAAAGCTTGTTGGACCGTGCATATCTTCTTAAAAACCAGGATGTAGAAAATAACTAGCCCAGCAAATTACTTTTGGTTTAAATGTTGTGTTTCTAAATTTGCTCCAAACTGAAAAACCCCTGATAATTTAAGACATTCTTCTTCAAACTGAGCAACCAAATAAACTCAGTCTTACATGGTGAGGATATATAACTTGGTAGTTATCATTAAGAATATTTTCAGTAAGAAATATGGCAATGTGACAGTGGATGTATCATTGACAAATTTACCTATAGATCTGTATTATGACAAGCATAAAAATCTATCTACACTACAATACAGCTCTTCATAATAGGTTTTGATAGTTGAATATGTGGAAGCTGTCATGAATACAAATAGAGGGAAACCCTCCTTTCCAGGTATTCTGCAACACAAATCTTCCAGTGTGTCACTGAAATAATTTCTGCTGCTTTTGAAGAGAAAAGAAAAAGATGCTGGGAAGGTACTTCTTCTTCCAGCTGCACCATTTGAAGTTCTTGTCTAATTTTTCTGTAGCAAAAACACAGAGAACCTGAGGACATAGTCCTTGAGTGTAAGGGTTACAAATTTAGCAAAGTTATTGCTAGTAAACATGTTTATTTCAAAAAGTGTAAAGAATGAAACTTGTTAAATAAAATCATAGTGATGGTGCTATTGAGACAGAACAACTAAAGATAGGGACTGGGGAAATGAAATTAAATCCTATATAATTTTGATTTGGAGGAAAAAGGAGAGAACAAAGGAAAAAGTTTGCTACTACTAAGCCCTGAGAAAATTGCTGTTTGATCTGTAACTGTGAAGGGTTAAAACTAGCTATTGTTTTAGAACCTTAATTGAAAACAAGTTAAATAATAAACAATCACAACCATATTGTAAGCCAAATATATGCATAGACTTTGGTGTGTAGTGCCGAAGCATGGAAAAAGTGTTTTAAAAAGAAAAATCTTCACTGGTTCTCCTAAAGAAACAGAGGCAGCTGGACAGTAGGATAAAAATTTGAAGTTGTAAAAGCCTTAGTTGAACTCAGAATCCTGACTTATGGAAGGAATAAAATCTTTACTAGGCTTTGGATGGGCAATTTCCCATAGAGAAAATCTTCTCCTGTCCAATGCTTTCTGTTATTAATACTTACTGTGCTTCAGATAATCTTCATCTGTAACAGTTAACAAGTAATATGGCTTTATGAAGCTGGCACCTCTTTCTCTAACCAAAGAATTAAAGAGTCCTCTTAGGCTTAGCTCCAAAACAAGAGAGCTCACAATATTAGCTTTTATTCCATCAAACTATGCACATACCTCTGGTCAACTGACTTGGTGCTGTTTTCAGGTGACTGTCCTGCCCACTTGAGGAAGACCACAAGAGCCATAAAAAAACTATTATGGCTAGGATGTAAGACAGAGCCATAGATTTTATGCACATAATACATTCCTGCCTTATAGGATTTTATAAGCTACAAGGAGGATTTTGTCTTTGAAGCATAAAGTGGTGGACACTTTGCAATCATTTTTGGTCTTATGAGCATTCAAGGGGAAAACACCCTCTGTCAAATTGAGTTGGTTGTCAGGTGGCTGAAGAGAAACTCAAAATGACCCAACAATGTGCTCTTGCAGCCCAGAAAGCCAAATGCACCCTGTGCTGCATCAAAAGAAACATGACCAGCAGGTTGAGGGAGGGGATTCTGCCCCTCTACTCTGCCCTCATGAGACCCAACCTGGAGCACTGCATCCTCCGGAGCTCCAACATAAGAAAGACCTGGACTTGTTGTAGTGATTCCAGAGGACAGCCATAAAGAAAATCAAAGGATTTTGTTTTCCTTTGTAACCTGGTCTAGTGGAAGGTGTCCCTACCCACAGCAGTGATTCGGGAAGAAATTGTCTTTAAGGTCCATTCCAACCGAAACATTCCATGATCCTTCTTATTCTCATCCTTCTTATTCTCCACGAATAAACTACTGAATTAAAGGCAGGGAAGAGAAAGCTTCAGAGCAATTTCCTGTCTTATCTGCAGGTACATACTCACACTGGTATTCAGCCAGCTGAAGACAGAGATTGCAGGTAGGGCAAAAAGGAAGATCAGTCTCCAAAAACTGTTTAATTACTCATTTTTGGACTCAAACCAAGTGCCAATAGTAATCTGTATGCATTTATCCAGTAAGAGATCCCACATGTTTGTTCATTGCTGATTGACCTAGAACTGGTATATTGATGGGAGATGTAGAGAAAGAAGGGGAAAGATAGGGAAGGTTTCAGCTTAATTTTTTCACATCTTGATGCTAATAGTGCAGGCTTAGAAAACCTGCACTATTAGCATCAGATGATGGTCTTTTCAAAAGTCCAAAATATTTGGTTGTGCAGCAAGCATTAAAGTGAGACTCACATCACTCACAGAAATGGCTGTTCCTGTGGAGCGATGTGTGTCTGAATTAAACTGGACAGTTTCACTGCTCTCTTAATTTTTCCACACTCCAAATATTTCTATTGCACATGAAACTGCGTATTGGAAATTATCCTTGTGGGTCCTTTCCAACTCAGGATATTCTATGATTCTATGATTCCATAAGCCTACACCCTATGTGATACCATCTTAAATGCATCAAGCCCGGTTGTTCAATGCACCAGGGTGCCTGAATGTGCAGGATTGTGAACAAACAAAGCTGCAGGCTGTCCCCGTGTTACTCCAAGACACAATCAGACAAAACAGACTCACCCAGGAGAGCTGCAGTCAGTCCATTTGGAAACGGGACTGCCCATCAATGACAAACAAGGGACACTGTAAAGCAAATAGCTGGACTATTGGTTAGGCTCAAGATGGAAAATAAAACCCCCTTCGAACATCTCCATGCTCAAATGAAAGAGAGTTATTGCTTAAAGCGGAAAAGTCCCTTATCTAAAGGAGATAAAAATGAAGACTGTTCAAATGCAGATCAGGGAGAGATGAGGTTTTCTAACACTGCCAAGGGAGAAATACAAACAGGCTGCATTTCTGAGCCTCAGCACAAGTCATATTAAGAAGTTTTCTTCAGAGAAGCAAAGCCTTTGTCTAGTGTAATCTGCAAATACACAGAAGTTATTTTTCCTCTGAGCAGCTACAAGCTGGTGCAAATAATCCTCTTCATCTTCCAACACCAGCATCAGAGGTGGCTGACAATGAATGCCTACTAGCATTTCTTGCTACTCAAATCCATCTGACTTTGTCAGCTTACTGCAGCTCATTTTCATCTACTAACCCACGATGAATATCTTAAAAAACACAACACATGTTGGAGGTCCTGGTAATGATGAACTCTGCAACGATAAATAATTGGTTTTACAATGAAGATTATTCCATGTGCATTTTCAGAAAATGCAAAACTGATTCATTTATAACTTGCTACAAAGTTATCATAGAGCATGTGGTTCTCAGAAGTAGCTGGGCCATTTTTCTTCTGTAAATAAACATTTCTTATCTAGTTTCAAAATATTTAGTACATGTACTTAATATGTAACAGCTCTGTTAATAAAAGCTAGACATCAGCTCTGTATATCAAATTTCCTTTTCACCATTCTTTCTGGTTCTATGTAAATTGTATATGTTTTAACATAGAGATTCTCTGTTCTTGTCTGTACAGTGCATATACAGTGAGCCCCTTGTCTCAGATTGGGCTCCAAAATACTACCATGTAATAGATAAATTACAAGATATGTCACTGAAGTACTTGCATTTATTTAAATCAGTACTGCTTCTGCTAAGTCAGGAGAGGCTGACAATGTCATTGTTTTCAGAAGCTGGTGATTCTAAATGAGCAGGATCCAGCTGCTTTGAATTTGTTTTAACTTGTTATTATAGCATAATAGGTTGCTTGCTGATTTAAATTTTATTCATGGATTGTCTGCACATCTGCAGAATGTAGGAGATTTATTTTACCTTGTCTTTTTACAACTGGTCTGAGGATGAAATGCAACTTTGCCATAAAGTTCACCAGCTGCAGAACTTTTTTTTCTGTCCTATAATACTCCTTATATGAAGTTCAAGTGCTTTGGCAAGGAAACTTCCAGAGCAGATTCTTTTTTATTTTCCCCCAGGTTTTAAATGGTGTATGTTCCTCCCCAGCTACATGCACAGGACTTGCAAATACTAATGAGAGCTATGCCTGTGTTCCTGTGGGAAGGCAGACCTAATACTGAAACTCTCTACTCTGCTGTGGTGCTCATGTCAACAGTTTCATTTGTTTTGGCTAGAGGTGTCTATGATTTAGTCATTAATCCTGAAATAGAATTTTCATACAGAAATGATAGTTAATGTGAAATGGTGTTACTACATTTAAAATAATAATATTGCGCTTAAGAATCTCATTGTTTCTTTTCCTTCACACACAATTTTACATGCCCTCACAGAAAATTACCAGGCACGAGGAATTAAAGTGCTCCCAGCCCAAGGAAGACTCTGATTATATCTCAGATTATGTAAACATAGAGAATAACTTTTAACCAGGTTAAAGGTATTTCTGTTCACCAGCCAGCTTATTAAAGTTTAAGAAAAGGACAACCAGGAACAAAAGCTCCTGATCACCTCCAACTACAGCCAGTCCACTCACTTTTCTGCCTGTCTTTCTTAGTCCTGAGGTTAGGTGGGTGGAGAGAAAAGAAAAGGCAATTTTAGGAAAAATGAACGTAGAGAAAGTAACTTAACCTGCTTGGCATTACTAACAACACGGCAGGAGCTATGGCAGTCTCTACAGGCAAGTGGAGAATAAATTCTCATTAGCCTAACATAACAGGAAAGGCCAACACATACAAGTCACTTTATGATGATCTGCTGGAAAATAACTCTCAGCCAAAGCACCCTGATCCACCTGGTGTCACAATAAAGCAATAGCTTCACCTGGTTTAAATTTCATATGAAAAACTGTTTTGTTTTGCTGAAGCTATCAATTTCTAATTTAATTATGCTGAATATTGAATTCTACTCGTGTAAACCCAAATTGTCAATACATTATTTCGCGCCTAAGGATTTTAGGTCCTTTCCTGTAAGACAATGCATCACAGTTTATTGAATTTCTATAGCATTGCCCAATTTTTCTTCTTTGCCTGCATACCAGAATTGTTTATTGTAAAATACTTATTTTAAAACTCAGATGATGACAAAGATATGTCCCCAATGTTATTTCAAGGATACAATTCTAAAAAAACCCACAAACCTTTAGTAATAAATAAGTTGCATGTTCATGGGATAGGAAGCAGAATAATTACTCAACTGCTTTAAACAAATTGTGGTACCTAATGCTAATCAGCTTTAGTAACCTCAAAAAAAGGAATTGAATGTACATTCATTTATATTCATTAACTAGGCAGGTTTTCTATTTTAGGAAAGCAGAGGGGTTATCATGAGATTTTTGTTTCTATTCCTCCCATCAGTCCTTGGATCAAAAGCATGATGTCTCACTTTAAACATATCTTTTCATGCCTCGGAATTTTCTTCTCAGAACCACACTGAGCAATAATGATCAGAACCATTGATATATTAAAATAGTAGGAAAATTAAATAAAGACGATTTGAACCTTAGGGATGCTTGGCTTTCTCAGTGCTGCTTCAAGGGATAAAGAATTTGAAAATGACGATTTAAAGATGGCAATTATTTCTGACCTGAAATGACTTGAAAGCAGAGTTCAGTAGAGTTCAGTCAGCAAGATTTTTGTCGCTGAAAGTCTGAAATGCTTCTAGCTCCCACTGAATTCGGTGCATTGATCTCCAGTGCACACCGACAAGCAGGGCATTTGCCTCACTCTTTTAGGCTCTTGGGGCCTTTGCTGAACAAGTCTTTTTCCAAAATGTGCCTGCTCAGGGTGGGAGCTCTGGCCCCCTGAGCTGAGTCTGCTTATAGACTGAAAGAAACAAACCAAAAACCCACTCTGCTGCTGCTCAGTGTGAGCAACGAGCCTTGAGATATGACAAGTGGATTGGTGAGAATGGCTACTCCTAATTAATTGATACTCCTATGTATGTATGTTTATATACCCACACATCTGTGGGTGTATTTAGATATAGACTGGTTCAACATTCCTTGATGCCAAAAAGCCACATGTTTTGGTGTCATGAGAACCCCCCAGAAAAGCAGAAGCAGAGTATCTCTCTGTTGGCTGCTTCTTTTGTGAACCACATTTCAAACCCATCGGTGAAAGGCAGATGACACCTGATATAGGAACCCAATCAACAAGACAAGCTGAGTGCTTCCTACCCAGTGTGCATCCCCACACCAGGACTTTTAGAGGTCAAATACCACAATGTATATACACTTAAGAGAGGGTTTACTAATCAGTGATGACTAGAGAGTAAAATTTTCCTTTAATACAAGAGGAATACCCAGGACATCTTGGCTTTTCTTGAGCAGTTCAATGCAGCTGACCTCCTACAGCTTTCTTCTGCAGGCTAGTGGGCAGGAGTGGCAGACAGCACACTGTAAATTCACTTTCAGAGTGAGGAAAAAATCCTTGCCAATGACTGCTCTGTGTTCTAAGGTAAAGAGACACAGAAAACTAAACGTCCTGGACATCCAAGAAAAACACATATTTTCCTCCTTTCTTTCTGGTTATTAAGTTTTTTTTTTGGTTAGTTGATTGGTTTGTTTGTTTTGGTTTCATTTGGGTTTTTTTTGTTGCTGTTGTTTTTAAAGCAGTTCTTCATTAGAATATATCAGAGAACCCTGCTTTTAATGAAGTGCAGTGGCCAAGGGGTCAGGCTATCAGTTTCAACTAATATAAGGCAATTCAAGGGAAAAGAGATATGTCTAAAAGATTGAAAAAAAATGCAGAGCTTTATTACCAAGAAGGTGAACCAGAAAATAGCATACAAAGATATGCAGACAATGCAGTAGAAAGGAGAGAGGAAAATTCACTAAAGCATTGCCATGGACAGGAGTCATGGCCATGGCCTTAGAGTACATAATGTGAAGGACTGTTCCTGAAGACTGCTTGGACCAACATCGGATACCTTTAATTCTCCACTGATGCCTATTCAATTGAATTAATGCAGTGGAGTTTTCTCATGCCTCAAGAGGTCCCTGGCACAAGTGTCAGCTCCAAGAGCAGAGCATTTTCTGTCTGATTTCCAGTTCCAACCAGAAATATTAGTGCTTCATAGAAGGTTTGTGAAAGCCCATTTTGGCTCCTTGGCACCATTCACGCGGTGTGGGGAAGTTGTCTTCCTCCTGACATCTTAACAAATTTGGGAGCGATTGTTCACCTGGATTGTTAAAGACTAAATCCAAAACAACTGTAATCAATTATAGCATTCAAGGCCCAGGAGGAAATTTAGAAACGAGCTCTCAAGGTCAGCGTTTCAATGGAAATAGATCCTTGCTGACAAGAAGTAGAAGCTTCCCCTGAGCTGATGGCTACATCTGCAGGACAACTACACCATGTGAATTCTCAGTGTGTTGGAGCAGCAAACAGGAACACACGTTGCTGATTCACAGCACACAGAAGGGTTAACACAACAGAAGCTACTCCAAATAAGGTCCATGATATCCAGTCTGAAGGGAAAAGAAATCAATTCTGCTTCCCGTGGGTAGGATTTCACCACTTGATTAGAGAAAGAAATGAATCTTTAAAGTATACTTACAGGAAAGGTATTTGCTATTTGCATGAGAGATGGGGATGGCTGCATCCCAAGTTAATGAAATCAAGTCTTCTGTGCCTGTTTGAGGATTTCATCTATTGGAATTATGCAAATATCAAATATAGCTTCATTGTATAAAACTTCAAAATGAGAATACCACCCATATATCCAGGGAGGCCAAAATAATATCCCCACATCTCAAACTTAACATTGTTTCATTGAAGGCCAACAAGAGGTTATGATTTGGTCCTACAACATTGTGTTCAAGCTCTGACAGTTTAGAGGACATTCCTGCCTGTCAGCAAATAAACATTCAGTCATTTTAAATTTCACCTCCATTTGATAAGGTTAAAGCAATTCCCTCTTGGAGACAGGGACTCATAGGCAGGCTTTTGAATGCTAGTCATGGGGCACAGGGAGAGTGACGGCCACGTGGGCTATGGAATAGGCATCAGACAGGCTGGCAGAGGGGATCTGAGGCAGCAGAGGTGACACCCTTTATTCAGAGACCAAGACACTCAGGAAATGGATCCTTCACTTACAGGTAGGAATCCATATGGACACCAAGCTGTGCGGTCCCAGGTCAGCTTTCTCAAAGTTTCCTTTTGGCAGAAGGTATTTGCCCAGAAAACATTCAGCTTGCCCAAGCTTGCTGGGCCTTCTTTGCAAGTTCAGCACCCTCCCAAAGGAGGATGCGGAGTCACACAGGCCACATCAAGGAGCAATAAACATAACCTTTTCCTTCCAACTCAGTGGAAGCCTTGGCTTTATGGCTAGAGACCTTCCTCTACTCCCAACACAGGCAACCACATAATGGATTTGCAGAAAGGGTCATGTTCTGTACCCCAGAAACTGAACTAATTTGGTCCAACTCGCTGCTTGGAAGGTTGTCCCTGAATATGTCCTTTTCATGATTAGAAATTTTCTCATTTCTGTCTGTACTCATTGATGGCCCCTATAGACCCATTAGTTCTTGTGCCAATGCCATCATTTAGATCAATGCAGAGAACATGGCAATATTTCGTAATATCAGAGCATTTGCACTGTAGGACAATGTTTCCTAAATTGTCAATATGTTCTTTATAATAGAAAAGAATGCATTTAAATGTTGGCTCGGACTAGAAGACAAATAGAAAGGGGACATTTGAATTTCAAGCCGCTATCAAAAAGCTTTTTAGAATTCAGTAGATGCGTATATGAGCAGGAGTAGGAAAAGGGAAGGGAAGCAAGCCAATGGAAAGTTTCAATCTCCAGACATTAACTTTTACCAAGGAACTCCCAAGGCTGCCTCCAAGTACACCAGGCAGGGAAAATCTTCTAAGAAAGGGCACAAGAGAAGCATTGGAAGCAGAAGAGCTATGTGCTCACAAATCTCCCCAGGTGCAGAGACTGCTCCAGCTGAGGGGTGATGGCCCTTTGTGCCCACCAGCCCAGCAGAGAGCAGTTTCAGATGAACTCTCTCATTTTACTCCCCTGTTGTGGTTTTTTTTTTATAGCAAATCCATACTCATCATGGATTTAAAGCTCTGTAAATTCAGAGTTAATCAAGGCTACTGCAACTTTCAGACTCATGTCTCTAAGCTGAAGAGGAAGGTTTGCGCCTGCTGGAGGGAATGCCCTTGCCCTACAGCTGTAGGCAATTGCAAATTCCTTGACATAAGGCCTAACCTAAACAGGCTGGGCTCCCTGGGCAGTGTCTGAACATGCACAGCAAGACTGCCAGGCTTAATTCATTGCACAATGAGATCAGATTGATTGTACCTGGACTCACTCTGCATACGGCTGTTACTGCATCCATTTTGCAAGACTTTCAAACAAGGGTACAAACTAGACCGTCCTCTTTGGAACTCACTGCCCCAGTGTACTTACAGATAACTCAAAGCCAGCCATATTAATTTTGCTTTCTTAAAGACTACAACCTCATTTTAGCTTCTGTTAAAAGTTTGTCTCCCCATTCTCCAGTGATCTTAGTAGCCTTTTTCTCCGACCTCAACATGGGTAGTTAAACATTGCAGTTTTTCAAAAATTCAAGTTTAAAAAGAGATATATTTTAAACCACTAAACTTCAGTAGCTAAGTTACTTCCATAGAATCATTGGCCAAGATTCTCAGGGTATGTGTATGTCTGCTAATACCAACACATGCTTTTATACATTTTGTCAGAAGTTGATGTCATCATTACTAGCAGTAGAGTTTAGGTATTTTTGGCTTTCAAGACAAAAAGATCCCTTAAATACCATCTTTTGAACACCTGTGACACAACCCATTTCATTCATTTTAGACCTGCATTTCTTTCAACTGATCAGAAAGATCTGTTGAATAAACTTGTGACAGAAAGTCAGAAGGCTTTAGCAATTTCACTGTCTGAAGGGCAAGGGCAAGCACCAGCGTGCCTGCTTTTGACTTCTGTTTGTCCTTCACCAAACAGTGTTAGTTCTTATCTAATGGTTAAAAAACCTTTCATGTTAACGTCGTGCCCACAAGAAGGACTGTTTGAAACTCTGTGTACCTTATTGCTGACGTACTGCAATCTTTAGTTACCTTAAAAGTTTAATTCTGATTGTTGGTTCATTTTTAGCGGTTTCAAGAACTTCTCTTTATAGATTCCCTTAAGCAGTTCTAAGAGATTCAGCTGGAGAGGACCTTCATTCTTGATGCCTTTAATGGACAAATGTAAGTTCAGCTTTATTGTCAAAACCAGAGAGCTCAAAAGTTGTCTTTATTGGAGAGACAGAATGTGAGGCACAGGAACTGAAAAATCAACAGGTACTACAGCGTATCAAACGACACCCATTTTGGCTCTCACACACAGAAATTAGTACCTTTTTTCCTTGAAAACCTCATGTTGTTTGGGCAGATGGGTGTAGGAAAAAAATAAGCAAAATTTGAGGAACAACATTTCAATCCTTTTTTTTTTCTTGTGTAGTCAAATGTCTTGTTCTACCATCTTAAAAAGCTCCTGTTTCTGTACCTGACTGAAGGCAGACTGTCTACTTGCCTATACTGGCATTTACAGAAAGTTTCGGTTTAAGAGCAGACATACTGGGATAGACCTAGGACTCATCTATCCATTCCTCTCTCTCTGTGATGATCCCACACAGACATCTGCAGAAAAAAGGACAAATATAGAGGGATTTTGCTGCATTACCCACACAGAAGTTTTGTCACCCAGAAATATCAGGACTTTCTAAAATGGAGATTATATATTGTTCTTAACAGCACTATCCTTCAAAGTTACACATAATCTCTTTAGGAGCCCATTTTTACTTTTGGCCTCTACAGCGAGTTCTACAGTTTAAATTTTATGCTTTATGGAAAAAAAGACTAGAATAATTGCAGTTACTGGAATTTAATAGAAGGTATACATATATACTGAACTCCAGGGATTTTGTTATGAAGGAACAATCAAGACAGTCTTCTAGTATTTCTTGAAATCAAAATCACCTTCAGTAGCACCATGCTAGACATACTACTAAAACAAAAGATTGAGCATGAGGTGTCCCCTCTTTTAGCTGTGTAAAACAATCAGTGCATTCAACAAAAAGCAAACTGGCAATATTATATGAAGTAGCAAATCTAGGTCTATTTGCAGAAATGTTGTATGAACAGGAACAAAATATTTACACTATCCTCTAAAAGGGGATGAGCTCTTTTGCAGGGTTCAGCTAGAGATTGGAGCAGTACAGCTCCTTGAATATCTATGCAGATACTACTTAATCAAATATGGGAAAAGAAAGCCATTTATGCTGAGGACAAGGGTGGATAGCTAAGAAATGCCGTCTTCTCTAATGCATGTCTGGGTTTTTTTATACTCATGATTGAAGTTCAGTTTCCTGGTAATTATTACATATGTGCACCTATTTTCACATGGTTGTCGAGCATTTTTTCAGTGATCACAGAACTTTCTGCACATATCCATAACGAGCATGTGCTTGCTGACAGAGAGATCCCCAACTCTAACCCCATAAACTGCACTTTCAACTTACATTCCTCATTCTAAAAATTCAAAAGAACAAAAGTACTAGGTGCTTACAACTAGAGGCTTTAAAACGGCTTAAGGCAAAGTTTGCTCATAACACTACCAGACTTCTTTCTCAGTTTCACCTTTCTTTTTAAGTCACTATTCATATTATTAAAAGGTTCTTGGCAGACTCATTTCATCCATAATATTTGGACCTTGATATTACTCATCCATGCATAACAGAGATCAGAAGGACAACTGCTTTCTAACCTAAGCAGCATAAACATGCTTATGATGCCCTCAAAAGAGGCTAAAAAGATGCTACAGCACATTGTGCCAAATATAACTTGAAATCTTAACTCTTTATCTTCAATATTTTAGTAACTCACAACAACAAAAGGAAGTAAATAATCTTTGGCATGTTGGTTGGCAGTTGGTTGCTTCTCAGTTTCTTACACAAATGTTGCCTTTAGGTAACCAAGAAGTTATGTAGGACAATCATAGAATGGTTCAGGTTGGAAGGGACCATAAAACTCATCTAACTTCAACTCCTCTGCCATGGGCAGGGACAACATCCACTAGATCAGGTAGCTCAAGGCCCCACACAACCTGGCCTTGAACACTTCCAGGGATGAGGCATCCACAGCTTCTCTGGGCAACCTGTTCCAGGGCCTCACCACTCTCACAGTAAAGAATTTCTTCCTAATATCTAAACTAAACCTACTCTCTTTCAGTTTGAAGCCATTCCCCCTTGTCCTGCTGCTCCAGGCCCTTGTAAATAGTCTCTCTTTATCCTTCTTGTGGGTTCTCTTCAGGTAATGAAAGGCCTCAATTAGGTCACTCCAGAGTGCACACTGTTGGCTCATGTCCAGCCTCTCACCCACCAGCATCCCCAACCCTTCTTCCCAGGTCTACTCTCCATCTGTTCACTGCTCAGCCTGTGTTGATACCAGGTGTTGCCCCCACTCAGGTGCAGCACCTACACCTGACCTTGTTAAATATAATGAGATTCCCATGGGCCCATTTCTCAAGCTTGCCCAAATCCCTCCGGATGGCATCCTGTCCTTGAGGAGGGTCAACTACATCACTCAGCTTGGTGTCATCTGCAAATGTGATGAGGGTGCACCCAACCCCTTTGTCTGTGTCATTAATGAAGATACTAAATAACAAAATTGAAAGCTTCACATTACTAACAAGTGCTCAGATATTAAAGTTCTTTTCCATTAAAATTCACAGGCTTGCAATCATTGTTCAAAGATAATGGTCCCAACATCAGATAGGAAAACAAAAGATTTAATTATAGGAAATGTAGTATAATTTGAATACGAAACAATGGAGGACTAGATAATGCATTTAATTTTCACAGGTGAAGATTCCAATAAATCATCTCTGAACTTTCCACAAATGACTCCTATCTACTGAAACTGGGGAGTTTCAAGAGCAGTCTACGTTTGAGGTTGTGTCGGGCTCAGAAGAGATAGCCAGAAAACTGAGAGAAATTGGAAAATTAATGCTTAAGACAAGAGTCTCTTGAACAGAGAATGAGGACACTAGACCAAAATTGATGGAACAGAGCTCCCTAATGTAGGGTTGCTGTATTCTGTCTGAGGGCTATCTCCCTCAATCAATTTCCTACCTGTAGCAACATCTGTGTTTCTCCACTTTATTGGAAATAAATCTTTCTGCTTTCTTATCCACTGTGAAGAAAGAGACAGCTTCCAAGGCTTCTACTTGGAACAAAACATGTTCTAGAGAGGATTTACCGTGCTTCAGAGTGTATTTTTTGGAAGCTGAGATGACACAGCCAGACCTCAGCTCCCCAAAGACTGCAGTCCCCTGCCGTTTCTTGGCTTATATTGCCACAGTGAGGGATGTTGCCTGCATTTCCCTCATTCCTTCTCTTAGCACATACCTACGAGTGCCAGAAGAACCAAGGACCACTAGTTTTATTATCTACAGCTTATAAGAGAGAAAGAGAGAGAGATTAATAATATTAGGTTTAAGGCCAATGTGGGTAATGGTCTTTAATGAGGCTTAAAGACTTTGGGCAGAGGCAGAAGGGCAGAAGTACTTAAGAAATCTCAGCTGTGCACTCAGTCTCTGGATAGCACAGATGGTAGAGTATAAAGAAGTGAAAAGGTACTTGTGCTATGTGTGCCACAGGATGAGCTGAGTGAGTGAATCAGCACACCAACACTTGTAGCTCACTACAGACCAGGTGGAAATACCAGTATCCTTATAGGTGTGAGTCAAAACCCAGACACACGGCCACGACTTTAACTAAGCACCAGTAAAGCACTCATTGTCCTCATGGGCTTCTCATGCAAAGACAGTAGTCCTGTGTCCACAGAGACAATATCTAACAAGATATAATATATGAAGAATTATGTGGATTACGCTAGTGGTGAATTTAGTCCTCTGACTACACTATTTGCAGGGTTAGGTTGTTTTTAAAGCTGCAGACTTTTCACGTTGAAGCAATTTTTAAGTGCTCTTATGCATAGTGTAATCACACATTGATTTTTCCATTAAAACTACAAAAGTCTTAAATACCTTGGGGGTGCTGTCCTCAATTAGTCTCTATTCTTCCATCCTATTTCTCTTGGTAGTGTTTTGCCACCCCTTGGTGTAAGAGGAAAGGAAGACTGTCTGCTTAAGCCGAAAGCACAATCTTCTATTCCATGAGTCCAGTTAAAAGCGGGAGTAGAAAATTGCTTTCTGTACAATAGGAAGGGAAATTATGCCAGGTTCTCCTTATGTTCCTTTTTAAATTACAGTGTGGGAAACCTGAACATACAGATGTCTGGATTTTGGAAGTTTGCTTTGAGTCTGTTTTACTGTGGCAATGTTGGGTTTGTTTTTTTAAACCATAGGAAGTCCCCCAGCCCTTCAGAGGAGGTTGTTTGTAACAATTGCCCTGAGAAGCCATCATCCCTCAATGCAGCTTTTCCATTTTCCCCTGAATAGCTTGTCGCTTGAATAGCTGAACTTCAGTTTTGTGCTACCAGCATTCAGTAGCATTGATCAGTTTTGCCATTGACACCAGGTTAATACCTTTGCAGAGAAGAGGAAAGCAAATTTTACTGAACACAAGCAGGTAAATCCTGTGCTTCTATCTCTTTTCCAGAAAGCAGCACCTAAAAGAAAAAACTTACTAGTTACAGAGGGTGGATGCCCCATACAGCTGAGTGGCCAGGCCCAGGTTTGCTGGTTTAAGTGTTTCACATTCCCTGCTCAGCCCCTACCCATTTCAGGGCATTTACTCCCCTGCTTGTCTTGTGCAATCCAAAGCCCTACTGAGGGAAATATATGGATAGAAACACCATATAAAACACAGAGATTAAAATACCTATAGCATATTTATATTCAGGCATGTCTCCAAAAAAGTCTCTGAAGAAAGGCAGCTGAATAGAATGATTAAAGAAATGAACCAACAGGAGTCAGTGAAGCTGAGTTTAAAGAACATAGGCTGGAGCTGTGTTCTGGAATATAATTGATTAGGTTATTCTTTCCATTTTTGTTCTATCCTTATCCTTTAGTTTTTTTCAGCAAGGAAAAATCCCAGCTGAATTCCAGCTTATGAAGAACCATCTAATTTTCCTGTGAGGGAAGTCTACACTGTGCCTGAGTCATATCGATATGACAACCATGTATTTTTCACAACTACTTGAAGTAATTTGCCTCCTGAAAGTACCTTACAAAATACACTTCCTTAGTGATCTTTGGAAAGGCTATTTCTACGCACATTACCATTATTCTGAGCAAAACATTAATCTGCCGTCACTAGTATATGGGAAGAAAATGGTGCTCCAAGTTCTAAGAGATCTTTTTAATTTCTGACTCAAGGTTTTCTCTAGGTTTAGCTTATGGCTAGGTACAGCTGTTTATGGTGTTTACAGTGACTTTGGTATTGCTACAGAATAACCTGGCATTGTTTTAACAATAGACACCAAAAAAGTGGTGAGAGAGACGCCAGGCAGCCGAGCAGGCAGGTCACTAGCACAAGATTCAGCAGATGCATTTGTGACTCTCTATTGCCCTTGCGGCCTTGGTCAGGGCACTGACTTCTTCCTTTCCAGCCCTTCCCTTTTGCCCATTGTTTTTTTGATTTAGAGACAGGGAACCTCTTTCCTTCTATGGCACTCACCAGAGTCTCAGTAAAGCCTTTAGCTACTACTGCCCTGTAAAGCAGACTGGACCTGAAGCTACCTGTACCACACCACATCACATGAAACCACCACTGCTGCTGCCTTCAAGTTGACACTCAGTGTATTTGACATATTTGTCTGTTAGAAAAAATAAAAAAATAAATTTAAAAAACCCCAACCAAACAAAAGAAAACCCAGAAACAAACAAACAAACGCCACCACCACCACACTGCCTTTCTCAGATGGAGGCACTGCCATTGATTATGATAAACAATTCCCTTGCCTTCTTAGCTGTAGGATATTTGCTGTCCAGGCACATTGGTAAAATTCATCCTACATCAGATTGTCCCAAAGCAGAACAGTTGAATTTCTGTAGTGATGGGAAAGAGAGCAGTGGGAGTTACCTGCCTCTCTTGGCCTCACTCACAGGGGAACTGACAGTGCGGCGCTGGTAGCAGCAGAGTCTCCATTTAGGCAGGTCCAGCATCAGCTCTGGCTCCTGCTGACTGCTGTAGCACCTTCATGATGCACCTTCATCAACACTTCCATAGCAGCCAGATTACTGTGATACTTTTCATTTCTGCATGGGAGAGCTCGGGATGGATGGATCATGGTCAGGAGACAGAAAAGGACTGCCCAGATACCAGCCCCATGCAGCAGGTACATTTCCCTGTTGTGGATACAGAGGAGTGTTACTCCAAAGGGCAAAAAAAGAGGATATAGCAACACTAAAGGACTCTCACTTCAATGTCTTTAACTCTCGTACATTTGAGGCTATTTTATGCAAAAATTATTAAGGCTTTTAGCAGAAGTACAAACTGAAGCTGCCAAGGGAAATATCACAGAAGTTTTAGAAGCAATACTTTTTTTCAGCTGGGATTGTCAAAACCCGTTGTAGAGAACAAGTCCAATTGAGTCAGATCTAGTCTGATGACAAATCATACAGCTGCTTTTGTATAAATGTGGGTTTCTGCAGTGACCAGATTAAGAAGTATGTAGCCATGAACAGCACTGCTGGCATGGATCCATTGGTCCTTCTCACCAGCACCTTGTGTGGAGGCTTGCCCCATACTACTCCTCTTTCCCAATGCCCAACTGTTAACATTCCCTAAAGACTTTTAACTTACTTTCAGCTATGGAAGGGCCTTCCTTTTGTAATATTTATAATTACTGCACCAGCTGGAGCTCTCTTTTATGGAATCCTTTGTCTAGATTCTCTTTCTTTGTTTGCTACAATCCACTTATAGTATTTATAATAATTGATATATGTCTCCAAACTCATCCTTTCTTAAGAGCTCTCTGTTACAATGCTGGGGCCTCAGCTCAGGTGTTAGAGCACCAAGAGGTCCCCAATGACACTTTGTGACAATTTAGGTCACTGCCCTGCCCTTTACGGCCAAAGAAGAAAGACAAGATCAAGTAGCCACAAAGATGAAATCGATCCCTGTTAGGGTGGGTCAGACATTAGTAGGTTTTAAATACTGTTAAAAGCTTGCATTTAATCATAAAGCCATCAGCCAAGTGTTTTTATAACCACTGCAGCTATCCAGTTTCTAGTGCTCAGGGTGGAGGAGCTTTTATTAACAAATGCTGCTATGAACCAGCAAAAAATGAAGTTCAGCTATATTTTCCCTGATATTCAGCCACACTCATACAGACACATGTATAAGAAAGATCTGCTGTCCCAACATGAGCCAAACTGCTTTAACATCAAACATAGGTAACCCAAACAATTTCAAGCAGTGTGATCTGTGCTGCTCATGTGGATGGACTGACCCACTGGAGGCACTGGGGTTTTACCACATGACTCAGAAAATGATTAAATAAATCACACACAGACATTGCAGGAAGTATGACCCAGTCTATCCAAAAGCACAAAATGCCTAATTTCTGGAGTAGGGGCATTAAGCAGACACTTACATGTACTATCACATTTTTCTTGGAGTCAACAGTAATAGTGGGAACCAAGTTGGAAGGAATAGCATTGTAGAGCCTACTTTATAAAAACAGAATTGGTTTTCTCCAAAATATTGGGACAAATTTGCATTCTTCCACTGAGGCATATTTACCAAATTTGAGCTGAAGAGCTCCTTTAAATATCCCTTCCCCAACAGCAAGCAGAGTTGTTAGTGCAGCCATTTGGCCAGTCCCTCCTCCGCACCCTGAGCACAGCAAAGTAGCCAGAAACAGAAGAAACTGATATGTCTACATCAAAGACTTCAAATCCCCGAACAGACCAGCTGGGCTTTAAGCTGAAAGATTTGACCCTTGCAGACACCTTCCCTGGACACAAAAGCTCTTCCCCACATGACCTCAGCCTGCCCAGCACAGTGGTGCTTGTCTCCCTGCCACCTTCCTCCTCCACCACAGCAGTGGTGTCACCCCACCTGGAGCCCCTCCTGTAAACATCAATACTGCTTATGGCAAGTGGTCTTTCCCTTTCAACATTTACAATTAATTTTCATGAATATTCTCAAGTGCCACACAATAACATGACACTAAAAAAGCATTAGTTCCTTCCTCTACTTAGCTTTTTCTCATCCTCAGGAGATTTATGAATTTAATCTCCGTTTTATAGAACTTATCACTTTTAACAACTAGAGGAAAATGTTAAATTGTTTTTATTGCTGCTAGATGTTCAAAGACATGATGCTGTATATTGCCATTTACATTTCACATTAAAAGTGAAATATGTTGGGAATGTGCAAGTATTTGTTTTAATTTGACCCATCTGTTAAATGAAAAACAAAGAGGACTTCTAAATCACAATATTTAAATTCAGCGATTTGTAAACAATTTATATGTTCATTTCTTCTGGGTTAAAACTGCCCTAAAGCATCACTATTATGAAATCTCCAAATTAAATTGCTTTGCACTGTTCTCAGAAAGGCAGGCCAGAGTTTCTTCCTCCTCAGTTTATTAATTTATTCCCAAAGCCAAGTAAATTAGCAATACTCTTATAAAGTCTTGCCACTGAAATAATTTTGGGGAATTCATGGAAGTATCAACTGCCTCCAAAAAGCTGAGAGTATGGAGGAAGTGTCAGATCCTGGTGGCAAATTCCCTCTTGATAAAGGACAAACCAGTTGCTTTAATTTAGCTTTCCAGTACTCCTGCAAGCAGCACATCTGCCTATTCCATGCTAGATCATCATCGAGGAAGAAAAATAATCAAGAAGGGGAAAAAAAGTCATGGCAATTTACCTTCCCCCCTCAATCTAGCCAGGATGTGGATCTTAGACTGGGCTTTAATGTAGGTGTGGTAATGGTAATTTACAACGGGTTGCAGAGCCAAAGACATTTAAGGGACCCACAAGTAGCACTTCAAGAGCAGATCTGTTTTTCTGCTTTGTGCAACAGGTGTATTTAGCTACACTGCTGTGCCTCTAATCCAGAAATCAGTACTGTCAGTGGAATGAGGATATTGAGAGCCTTTTTAATCACCCACATACAGGGCCTCTTGCCCTAGACTAAGAGACACCTTGTGAAAGGAGATGATTTCTTCATTAGATGTACACTCTGAGCATGCGGAAGGGCTCTGTACAGCCTGGAGTGTCACATCTCCCATCTGAAGCCCTTGTCATATGCCTTGTCTGAATGACAGATTTTCACCGTGTTCCCAGCTCTCACACAGCTGCAGCAGGAAAGGAGCTTGCTGCACCCTGGGTTCCTTACTCTGCAGCTTCATGTCCTAGCCACAGAGCATGGCAAAAGCAGGACTAGAGGAGGAATCAGAGAATCCTCAGAAAACAAAAATAATTTTAAAAGAGGAAAATAATAATAATAAAAGAGCTAATCTACCTAAAGTTGCGGAAGTGGACAGACCCACAAGTTTCAATTCCCTATCTTCAATATCAATCAGAGCACTAAAAAGCAACATGCAAATACTGGGTCTACTGCACATTTTTACTCTAGATGGTTCATTTATTGTATACACTATCATATTAAGCAACCCAACAAAGAGGAACTAGTAGTAATGTAACCAGGGCATGATCAAGGGCACCCCTAAGAACATCAACAAATGTGGAGACTACATGGATCACAGCCCGGAAAGATTCCAGGTTGGCAAAATGACAGCTTGATTAGTTTTTGTCTGACAAATGTGGCAACAGAGATCAGAATCAAACATAATTTCAAGGTTATAGGCCTTCAAAAAAAACAGAGAAAAAAATTCAAAGAGGGTAAGCAAATATCAAATCAACTCTTCGGCCCAGCTTACTTAATGCTCAGATGCGACGGAGCCACGACTACTGAGGTTAAATAAGAGTTCTCCAAGGAGCATCCTGAAGTAGCAGGAAAATGCCTTTAGAGAGGGACAAGCTTCAGATCTCGCAAGACAGTCTTTCCTCCCATCAGGAGCCTTACTTAATAGGTATATATTTGTAATTTATTGGGAAAACATCCAAGTAGAGCTACTTTATATACAGGCAACCGTTGCCTATTGCTACCCCAAAGGTCAAGCTGCAACAGCCTGTCACCCATATTGCTGCATGTAGGCATGCAGGATAATCAGACAACAGAAATAGCAGACAGTAAATGGATTTTTCCTCCTTATTACCTCCCACCTGTTTTAATGACAAAAAGAGTGTGTCAAAAACATACATAGACATCAGGTTTTCTAAAATGTATCCTCGCAACCAAAAGTATTGCCTATCCCTCAATTTGTTCCAGTCTCCAACCATACATTCCCCATTTGGGGGAACTTGGTGAGATAAAATGGAGGCTTCTGGTCTTCCTTCCCATGTGGAAAAGGGACAGAGGACAGAGAGGAGGCAGAGTAGGACAGGGTTCTTACCTAGGAAAAAAATGATCTGTCTCCTGGAGCTCTTGCCCTCTGAGCTCTCACTTTTCCTTAAATACTTCTTCTGGTGCTTTTGTCCTCCCTTCACTGCCACAGTTCCTTCCTTGTGGATCATCAGGACTTTCATCATGCTGTGGCACATGAAGGTGACAGATCCCAGCACTATGATGTACACAGCAAAGGCACTGAAGATGCTGGCTCGAAAGAGAGGCCACTTGGAGGAGAGGTTGGTACAGATGGTCATGTTGTACTTCAGCTCCGGTATGTGGTGCCTGGGTGAAGGTCTGACACAGGCCGTCGCACTTTGGTAACCCTCAATGATTTCCAGGGGATATTCTGTGCCCATGGCAAAGAGCAGGGGCAGAGCCACCAAGACAGACGTCCCCCAGACAAAGGCGATGAGCAGCTTCACCGTGCGGGGTCCAGAGAGAGACTTGAACTTGAAGGGGTGGCAGATAGCGATGTACCTCTCAAAGCTGAGGGTGGCAACATGCAGCACAGTGGCATAGCTGCAGGCTTCAAAGAGGAAGTAGTAGAGCTTGCAGGCAATGTTGCCATTCGGGGTAGAAAAGGGGCTCCAGATGGCACTGAAGAATTCCATGGGCATGCCCAGCAGGATGACCAGCAGGTCAGAGCAGGCCAGGCTCACCATGTGGTCGCTGACCTCCTTCTGCAGGTAGCCTTTCTTCTGCAGGATCCTGGTGGCCTTGATGGTGATGCTGTTGCCCAAGATGCCCGCAACAAAGATGCAGATGTAGACCAAGGCCAAAGTGATCTTGATCCACAGAGCCACTTCAAACTCCTGGACGTGGCTGTGGTCAATGAGATGAGAACAGTCTGAAGTGGATGTCTGTCCTGCCATGAGCAGCCCCTGGTGGGGAGGAGGGAAGAAGTGCCCTCTGTCTTCTCTGATGTTCAAACTCACAGCAAATAGATTCTTTCTTGCTTTGCCCCTCTCACAGAGATGCACATGTCCCAGCAGTCAGGTATAATGTGTGTCACCTAGCCACACCTGTGGGGTTTGTTAGCAACCCTCTGAGTCAGTAAGTCGAACAGGAAAGTGTTTCAGCTCTTACCTATCTTTATGGCAAACACCTCTTTCTCCTTTTGGATTTTCCTCCTTCTTTCTCTATGGACTGAAGCTGCTGTTTTCCAACCCTTCACGGTATGAACTGCTCTGCTTTCAGTACTTGCCTCTTCCTCTGCAAGCAAAGCAGCTTTTAGTCTGGGCCCCAAGAGGAAGTCAGAGTTTCTGTGTGGTTATAGCTACTCTGTTAACCATTAACTTAAATCTTGGCTATCCCTAGTTCCCTAGTCACTGGCAGAACAGCCAGAGGAGAGGAAAAAAAAAAAGGGTGAGTCACCTGTGTCTGAAATTCACTTCCCGTAGCAGGAAGTACTTCAAAGGGACAAAAGGAGGTATTTCTCCCAAAGCTGTTGGTTTGATGGGGTCAGGCTGAATGTGTGACTGGACATGTGCTAAAGAGAAAGTATCTCCTCGTGAGTTTAACATTAACTGGGCTTCAGACTTCGTTACTACATGTGCTAATACCACAAGCTTCACTCCTTTACATTTCCTTTTATGAAGACCTTGGCATCTGCAGCAGCAGTGTTGGCTACGTGCAGCCATGGACTGATTTACATCGACAGGACATTCTGGTTTTCAGTTGCTGCCACTGAACTGGTAGCTTCTAAAATGACTGGTTAGACTCCAAAAAGCCTTCTCAGAAGTTATGAAGTAAGCTGAACTCTAGATTTAGACACATCAATTGTTTCCCTCCAAATTTCCATCTTCTCATGTTACATAAGAGAAATAATGAAGTCAGTAACCCAGTCATGTTCATGCTTTCAAATAAACTGGAGTAGCAGGGGATAAAAATGTACTTTCCCCTCCTGTGTCTCACCCCAGGAGGAATGAATTTAATGTGCTTTTTAGCTTTAGTTTCAAACCATAGCACTGAAGGCTCCCAAGGTAACCCCTGGAAACATTTAATTAGAGGGTGTGTATATGGATTAGGAAACCTTTAAATTACAATGCAAAATGGCCGTACAGCTTTTGCAGCTATAATAGAGAGAGGCCCAGTACTGTGATCTGCTCCAATACCAAATCTAAGAACAGTGGGTTCACAAAGTGATTTTTATTAACTAGACAAGCTCATGTGACACTTGCAGCTCATGATAAAAGAGAAACATTAGGAAGTTGTTGTTAAGCAGTCCCCTCACATTCAGTGGTTATCACTGTACCTCAGCAACCCAAGTATATAATGAACAAAAGATGCCCAAACCAGGATAATCAGCACCTGTTTCTATGCATTATTTATGCATTTCTGTTTCAGAAAAATCACCTCAAACCTTGCACAACTTCAAGCTGTGTAGTCCCAGTCATCTTTCCTTATGTTTGATAATTCACATTTGTTCTGCTCAGACAAGCTTTCTATTATTACCCCATTTCTTTCACTTAATTTTACTTTATAAAAGTGTGAACAAAGATTACATATGCATGACTGAATTGTGGAAATGAAGCTAATTAAAATTTGCTGCTTACCATCAAAAGGGAGAAGTGAGAGAGAGAGCGGAAGAGAGAGAAGGCCCAATAGGATTAGATCTCCCCCTTTTTTCCACACCAATTATAAAATGCAGAACACAATTTTGCATTTTCAATATTATCTTTAGAACATACACAAAGTTTATTAAGTTTCTAATAAAGAGCTGGTGCCACAAAGGGGATAGGAAAGAGACAATTGTGGATGCTCATAGATTGAGACCATTAAATATAAAAAAATATTACATAGGTTGCTGGACTAGATAAACCAGGAGTGAATATTCCAGAGATAGGTATAAAATCCCTATCATGGATGATTATAAAAAAAATGTATCTTCTTGAAAGAAGACATTTCTGACAACTAAATATGATCTTTGTGGCATGGAAGTTGAGAAGTCATAGTCTTTACCCCGGTGGATATGATACAAGTTTATAAATTTATGATTTGTGCCACAGTCTCATTTTAGGGATTTCCTTAAATTTTCCTTGATATCTTGTAACAGTGAATACCGTGAGTTAATTTTTTTGTTGTTGCCTTTCCCTTAGCAGTTTCAAAATTGAACTGTGGCTTGTGTAGTTGCACCTGGGAGAGCTCCCCAGGGAGTTCCTCCTGACCCAATTTGTTGTAATTGCACACCACAACTTCAGCTGCCAGCACTGAAGAGGAGGCAAGAGCATTAAGGATAGAAATCAGTGTATTTCTTTCTAAAATCAGCACATGTGGATGCTGCACACTGCCAATCACTTGTCAGCATCCTTGGTAAGCAGACAGAGGCTCCTGAAGATGCAGATCACACAGACACAGGATGCAGCTGGCTCTCTGTTGGCCAGTCATGTCCACCCGAACGCCTGCGGTGGTGCAGTTGTTGGGAAGAGATGACAAGTGGTGGGAGCCAGAGGAACACTGAGATGGAGCACAGATTGTTGTCGCTGTAATATATAAGGTGATTTTTCACCTTCAGAGATAAGAAAGCTGCTGTTATCACCCGCCCTGGTTTGTTATCCAACAGGGTGTACAAGGTTTTCTGAAGGGCTGTTTGCTTTCTTGCCTGGTCCTTGGATAGCACCCTGGTGAAAGGCCTTTTGGGGGCAGAAGAAAGCAGAGCTCTATCATCCATCCTTTAGGCCACTGCATGAAGCTCACCTTCTGCACCTTGTGTAGCACACCATCTAGCAACTCGCAGTGCCTGGGGACCAGGCTGGGTTGAGGCACTCAGTCCTTGGCCAGCTGCTGTCTCATTAAAAGCCAGGTCCCCCAAACTCCTGATGAGGTTGGTCCCCCAAAACTGGCAATTAGCACAAGTTGTAGCTGGAATGAATCTTGGAATAGCAAACTCATTTGACAGATGCTGTTGCATTTCAGTAAATGGATTGTAGATTAACCTTTTCTGGTGTGCGGGCGGATCGTTCTGCTCCTGCCTTACAAATGCCCTTTCTTCCCCAGCTGTGCTGCACCAGCACGTGGGTTGGCTCGGGGTGCCCAATCTGCAGAATCACTCTGTGGTTATTTCTCAATTACCATACAGCATGGATGCCAGGGTGCTCTGATAGGCAGACAGGCACTGCCACACTTGCGTTATCACTGCAGCATTATTTCTCGATAACTGTGTTGTGAATATGCAAATCCACCTTAATTGGCTACGCTAATCACACTGCTCTGACTGGTTTCTGTTCTCAAACTGTTCAAGCTACTTGACAGGAACAAAGAAAATGTCTCAGTTTCTTGCTTCCCTTAGCTTAAAAACTCTAAAATCTAAATGAAAAAGGAGAGCTATCTCAAAAGCGAAGAAAATGAGGCTGTGAAAGGGATTAACTTTTTTTTTCAGATAAAAACATATTGACTATTTTTTTCTTGCCAGTCTTTACCATTCTCCATCCCAACAAACCTCTTGTCCCTAGAATAGCTGTGATACCTTTGTCTTGCCAGTATTTGTTTAGACAAAGCGAATCCTGGGCTTGTTCAATTCTCTTTGAAACACAAGGTAAACAAAATGAGATTGCTGTTCTGCAGAGGCAGCTACCCTGATCTCCACAAGCCGAGTGGAAAGTGCAGTGGGAGTAAAAGGAAGAGGCAACACAGACAAAAGTGAAGTGTCCAAATGATTTTAAATGTTTTAAGAAATCGATTTGCCTGAGACAGCTCATGTTGGCTTTTAAAATTATTTTTCATTAAAAATTTAAATAATTAAAGACTGCAGTCAAATAACTTAAGGTTTCTTTCTGTTTTCTGGACTCTAACAAGCCTCTTTACTGTTAAGATCCCTTTGTATTTTTTTGGTGAGTTATTCTTGAATTATATTTGCATTTTTTTGGTGAGTTATTCTTGAATTATATTTTTCTTCGATGGAAGATTATGACGATAGTTAACAATATAAATAAGTACAAATAATTTGTGAAGTTTATATCTTCTTGATTTTCCTAAGAGTTTGGGTTTAGGCAAAACAGTTAAGAACCATCATGCTGTTAACTGCTTGGCTCACTTTCTTCTGGCAACACGAGAGACTGGGTTATGCAATCTGGGCAGTGGGTCTGCTGTGTAACCTGAGCATCCATAATGAATTCTAATGGAATTAGATTACCTCTTCAAAGGTGGTGTATGGAAAGCTGCCATCTTTTGTACAGCAGTGTGCAGTGCTACCTGCTGTAATGCATCCTCTTAGAATATCATGTTGTGCATGCTTGCTTATTTGGAGGATAGAGAAGGGATTTCAAATGTGCTTCCAGGATACACACTGAAAAAGATCTCTGCTCCAAATCATTCCACCTAAATAAATAGATCAAAGCACTTCACTACTTCCAGTGTATTTTATAAATTGGCAAGCAACATGAGAAGAAACTGGGAACAGTGAGACTAAATGGTTTATCCAAGATACAGAAAAATCTGTGCAACACCTGAGCCTCCTCATCAATACACTGGATTCCTGCTAACTTCCTAACACAACCTGCAGCACACACACTGCCGAGCAATAAATATGTTTACACAGCTCTTCACTGGTTGCTCTGGTGCTTTTAACTGATGTTAATTCGTAAAAATTTAAACCCATTTACAGAACCAAAACACATAATTATTGTACATAGTCATATCTGGAGCTGTTGAACAATACACCACCTGCTGTCTGATCACCTTGGTAAATTAAAAGCATTAAAGCTGCTCAAAAGCCTTCACTCAATTATGGCTGTGCCTAAAGTAAACCAGGAGGTGTGTGGATTGCTGTGGTTAGATGGGAGTGCACTTTGAATGGCAAGAAGTGAAAGGGTTAATTTTCCATTCTTGGAGTAAGGAAAGAGATGCACTTACCTGTCCCCTGACACTGCAGTAGGTGTCAGGAGCCCAAGAAGAAGCCACTAACTATGGCCTCAAATGCAGAGAAGCTGACTAGACAGGCTGGGAAATGCAAGTAAAGCAAGTCTTATCCTCAAGTGAGATGGTCCTTTTTGCATCCTTCAGGAATGAGGCACCAAAGGAAATGAGTTTATTTTTATCCCAGGCCTGACAAAGGAGCTGTAACCAAAATGAACACATACACTAAGCCCAGGTCTCAATAGTCACAAACTGACTGTATTGAACACATATCCTGAGATACCCACCAGACTCCCCTCTGTCCAAAGCACAGTGGCTACAAAGCTCAAAATTTGGTTCAAGAAATCACCACTGTGAGCCTTGGGACACAATACTCAGCACACTGAATCAAATATCATTTTTCTCCGTGTAACCTCTGGACTGCCACATTGTCCAAATAGATGTTAATGGCTGCAATACTATTCAAAGCTCCTCTTTAAGAGCATACTCAGTTCCTTATGCCATATTTTAAAGCTGTCTTCTAAAACTCTTCCATGCAATGTACTTTTTAAAAGAGCAATAAGAGGCTCATAGTTTTGGACCTGTTATGCTACTGTCCTAGAAAAAACCCTGAAATTTCTTTCTCTGAATGTAGCTAATTGCTTAAAGTGACAAGATAGAAAAAACTTCTGTAAAAATGCATCTCAGAACCTTATTTCTCCATAATTTTTTTTAAAAATCTGCAAGGTCAAAAATCTGTGGAAATGGCTGTCATATGCATGTACCAAAACACTGCAGTTTAGAGCTCTCTTTTTTTTTCTTTTGTTAATGAACCAACTGTGAACCTTCTAAAAAAATTATTGATGGTTCAACCCTGGTCTCCTGAAAAATTTTTTTAGAGAAATATTAAGCTTTACTATTGGAAGGAAAAGCAAAAATTATCTCCTTGCTTCCTTCTTGTGCTTGCCATCTCATCACCATCAGGACTTGCACCCATGTGCCCAACTGAGCTATTACAAAACCATTTTGCCTCTCTTCAAAACTCATCTGATGGAGTTTAGCCTGAAGCAAGCTAATGACAGCTTTTTGACCTGCTTCTAAGGAGTCCTAGCAGCATGTCACCACAGCAAGGGCACTTCTGTCACCCTGTTCTTTCTCATTTACAATACACACATGATGCCAAGATTCAAAATATCTGACTTTTCACTTTAAGGAACTTCTATTTTCCAATTATATAGTTCACTCCCTTGCAGAAACTTCAACAAATTCAATTTTAAATAGCATGTAATAAAAAAGGTAGAATGCTTTACCCATTGCTGCAATCTGGGCTACAACAGGTAGCACCACCTACCTCTGGGTAGAGCAGGACAGTTAACATTACACAGTTATTTATTGTGTAGCAGATGCCACACCTGGGTTTCTAAGTAAAACATGTACATTCAGGGATGAAACCTGGCCAGAATGCAGGGCTCCCATTCTTGTTTTCAGGGAAAACACTAGATGAGTTTCAGAGGTTTTGGATATGTCATGACCACAGGCTCTGTGAAGCACCGAACCTTCAGTCACTGTGCAGCTGAGCCATCAGGCTCCAACTGCTGACCCGAATTGCTCTCATTCCTGCTGTCCTCATATCACCAGGACAGGTGTTCTCTGCTGCTCCATGCTGTGCTGTTCCTCCATGCCCAGCACGGACCACCCAGAACACTTTGGAGGACAATCTGGGCTGGAATCATTCAGGTTGCACCCTTGCTCCAGGTGTGCTGCCAACCATATTGAGCTACCAGCAGCACACAGGGTCTGGGGCACAGTCCTGTGCACACTAGTCACAGAAAGAGCAATGCCATGTGGGCAATGAGGGAAGTGAGCCTGGAGAGCCTTGAATCAGAGCCCGAGGACAGGGGAGATGGCAGGAAGGAAACCCTGGCTGGGACATTACAAGCAGTAAAGCCTCTCACAAGGCTCAGTGCCTCAAGTCAGGGCCCTGTGGGCAGTGTGGGCTCTGCTCTGCGTGCCTCATGCCCTCCTGTTTCTCTGGACAGTGCATTTCCCCTGTGCCAGTGGCTGACTTCTCCACTAGCTCTGGATTGACTCATGGGAGGATTGCATTTTTTCTTCACTGCATTTTAGCTGTCATTGAAATGCACAGGCAAATATTAACAGTGTAATAGGACTATTTGGCAATTTAGTACTATATTGATAAATGCAAGTCAAGCAAGGAAAATATAAAACAAACAAACGTGAAAGCGATCTAAAGCTGATCTAAATTTAGAGCACACACTTTACCTCTAATGTTTGCATTGCTTGTGATGCTTATTTCTGATGGTCCTGCACAGTGTGTGTGGGGGAGGAGGGTTTCCTCATTTGTTTTGGGCATGCACTTATGCTTACTTTATCTGTGTGACTTCCTTTATTTCTGAAATTCTTCTACTAAACAGTGACACAGGAAGTGGCTGGTCACTGTCCTACAGATATAATCCTGAAACTGAACAGGGAAATAAATAGGAAACGGATCCCAAAATGTTTTTTTTTTTCATCGGTGCTTTCACCTGTGTTTATGAGGTACCATATTCTGTCCAAGTGGTTGTTTAAGTACAACAGGACTACCTATCAGTACATACATTGACCAATAAATTGTTACAACTTCACATACCAAGTAAGTAGAACTCTTCTACTTTGGAAAAAATACAGCAACTCCTTTGTCTGTAGAGAAACCAACTGCTTTTATATAATTTTTGAAGCATGAATTATATAAAGAGCATGTGAAAATATTTTAGTTATCCCTTTTTTATCTTTTCTCTCTGAATTTCTAATTCTCTCCTCCTCATTCCCACCCCTCTTGACAATAGTTTGTCTTTGTTCCACGGCATACTATGCCTGCTAAGAAAACACATGCTTTAAACAGCTGGAAATGCCAACCTGCTGCCACAAGGCCTGCTTTGACATCTAACACTGTCACCCCAGGATTGCCTGCTGGCAGGGAAGATCCTCCTCAGTGGAACCAAGTCCTGATTGATGCTGCCCCAGGAATACCACTTTCTCTCTGTTGACAAAAGCAGCTCCTAGCACAAATACAGTGTGGAGACAGCACACAAAGGGATGTGAGACAAATCCAGTCTTTGTATATAGATCAGCAGATATATCCCACATGTTTTGTGAATGTTACTTTGATTGCCCAGCTGTTGGGTGCCTTTTCTTTGTTATTGTATCTTCCAGTCTTAACTTTTCTTTGACTCAAGAGCTATCAGGAAGAATCACTGCATGCAGAAACCAGCTAGCAACACAGACTGCTCAAGAGTCATTAGTTTTACAGGACATCCCTTCAGATGAATAAAAGACTTGGGTCTAGGCCAAAGGAAATAACTCTTCGAGGATGGAGTTTGCCTGGTTTGCTCCTAAACAAACATTTGATAAGGAGTAGAAATTATCTGGAGTAACTATCCTAGAAAGACAGTCTTTCTAGAAACTACCCAGAAAGAAGGAACTAACATTTATAAAAATAAATGTTTTCTTTCTGGGAAAAAAAGAACCCTTTGCAAAAGATCAAAATCCTAAAAGGATAATAAGTTGGGAAGGTCTCCTAGAAAATATTTTGTATGTATTTGAAAGTTTAGGCTTGGTCTTGGGTTTTGTCCACATGTGAGCTAAGTTTAAAAATGCATTTGCGAACTCTGTGTGAGATTTGTAGAGGACACTGTGGGTGGATGACTGACTCAGGGACTCTGCTGCTGCTCTGCAGCTCTGGAGGCTGTGCAGTACTTAGAACAGACCCTTCCCCCCCTCCAAATTTCAGCACCCATCTCCAAAATAAATTCTTGGTAGAGGATCTGTACCCAAGAATATGCTTAGAGAGACAGAGCACTTCTGCACACAGTAGACTTGAAGTGGGTAGGACAGTGCAGTTTCATGAGCATCCTCCTCTCCTAGGTGGGGTTTATGTACACACAGTTTGGTAAAGGAAAGGAAATAAGAAATGAGCAAATCATTGGTGGGTGCCAAATGATGATAGTTTTCTTCCATTTAGACCAGGCTAAACAGACTTCCAGTGAGAGACTCCTGCATGCTGAGGTTTCTCTCCCTCTTTTGGTCCTGAAATAGCAAAGTCTCATACTACCAACACTGAGGTCAGAGGTTGAGAAAGCCTGAGACTGGAGACTGCTCCTCTGGAAGTTATGTAGTGCTGCCATAAAAATAAATGTCAGTATTAAATGTAAGTACTTTACATCTTTAACACCACTATATGGTGAATCCAGAGAGAAGGAGACGAGGAAGCACTAAATATGGTCAAAACTACCACTTCCTTTTATTAACTGAAAATACAAGCTATTTTATCTGCTCACTTTGCTGTTATTGACAGAGATGATTTGCCTCCCACACTGAAACATTCTGGAACACACTATTGTGCCTGTACCCTTACTGTGACTGTGATGTGTAAAGCACCATTGTTTCATTCCCACTTTGCAGCATTGCTCATGGAGACTGCTGTTTCCAGGCGTTACATTGCTTACTCCTAAGCTGTGAGAAATTACAGATCCAGCTTCTCAAACTGAGGGGAGGCACATCCTTCCCAGGGAACTTGGGATGTGCCCCTGAGAAATGCTCCTCTCTGCAATCCCTACCAGAAATGTAGGAAGAAAATCCCATGTGCAGAGAGATTTCTCTCTCTCTCTCTGAGGAGGGGGCCATAGAGCTCTTCTTCCTTTCTCCTGCACAAGGTGGCAGGAGAAAATCTCTCATTAGAGAGGTTATCAAAAGTCCATATGGATAATTTCTGAATATTCTAACCTTCCAAAATATTTTCAAGTATTCTAACCTTTGGGAAACAAGTTAGTATGGATTTCTACAAATATACAAGCTCTGACAAGTCATTGCTCTTTTTTCCAGTTGTAGACTTTTTGAGACCATTTACATCTCTACTATGTTACAAATTGCTTAATAATTGTTTTTGACAGGTTAAACTGCTAGTGAGTATAAAAGAGAATAATCCCAAGATAGTGAGCTGAACAGTTCGGTGATTCTCTAACACATTATGCTACTGGAAAGCTTAAAGTAGCTCAAGAGACAGCAATCCCACAGACCAAGGCTAGATATAACACAGGTTAAAAACCAAAATTACTCCCCAACCTTATAGCACCCATAGGAAACCAAAACTCTTCTGTAGAATTTTAAATTTGCAACATTAATAAAATAACTGCATTAGAATGCCATGATTTTTGTTACTAGTCCATGGAAACACTTTAATTCCTTTTTATCTCCTATGAGATCCTTCCCATAAGGATTTCTCTAAATTATACCTCCTGTCCTTCAGTGTTGTGGATTAATAATGCTTCACTAATGAGGATTAAATAGCTCAAGAACTCTGTGATGTGTGCAAACAGCAACACTGTAAGGCAAGATTTGCACTCAGAACCAAGAAATTTGTTTCAATTTTCAAAAACCTGGAATTATGCTGCAGAACTTCGCTAGGCAAAATTTAACTGCCTTCAATGAAAGCTCTGCTTTTTCATTCGTAGGTTCATTACATTGAAGATCAGAAGTGAACAGATCCCATGACAATCACCCAGTCCCCCTGCAGTGTGTACATTAGCTTCTGTTTGGCTAAGATATCTGTGCCCTTCTAAACCTTGAGACCTCAACAGAGGAAGGCATCATCATTTCTTCTTGTAGTTCCTTAAAAATGCAAGTACAGTTTTTTATTTCTGCTTTTTTGATTTCTTCCTCCAGACGCTAATCATTGCTGTGACTCTAATTTAGGTTAAACAGCCCTTGAAGAAGGACTTAAAGTCTATCCCAGTCACCTATGTATTGTCACCTATGTGTGATCTTCCTGATTATTTCTTCCTTATGAAGAGATGCTGACTCTGGCTCTCTAGTAATATTTGTTTTTCTACGTGGAACCCAGCTTTTTATACCTTTCAAGTCACATCAAAAAGTATTACTGCGTTTAGTCTCACCAGGGTGATATACCTGGGAGGTACCTTCTCAGTCCTATCAGCTGTTTCTCAGCTAGTGCTTCTTACAAACTCATCCTCCTGCTTTCTGCTACACTATCAAATTGACAGATTGTATTGAATTAATCTCTTAAAACATCTTTAAAGTTGCTGTTTTCCAGGGAATTCTCCCTTCTACAGATTGAACCTTTTTAGCTTGTCCATCTGTTGCATTTTTTGTGGGGGCTCAGATGATCAGATAATCTATGGAGCAAACAGGGATACCCTGCCCTTATGTTTCCCCACTGCCCCAGGCTTTAATCCATGGATTTGCAGCTGGATCATGGATGAAAATGTCTAATAGTTTCAGATGTTATTTGAAACACATCCAAGTTTTTCTGATTCCCAGAGGGGATGCCTGGCTCTAGCCCTTGATTAGCCCTAGCTGATCAGTCTATCTGCCACATTTTGTTTAATGTTCCCTGAACCAACCTCCCTAGAGCACTTTAAGAGTTCTATAATAATTGCCAGTGATATCTCATTTTTGAGATCTGTTAGCTCATTTTTAATGCATGTTTCACTGAAGCCGTAGAAGGCAAAATTTTTCATCTGAATATAAGGAAAATATTCTCAAAATCCACAACTGCCATTATCCACACACTCATAATCTCATTCAAAATCAGTTTGCTGCATCAGCTATATTTTTTAGAAACACTATGCTGATTAGCATTTATTACATTTCTGTCCGTTGAATCTCTATCATTTAAGTCCCTTATTAACTTTTCTATTATTTTGCCCAGGACTGACATGAGAGTATAGTTTCTTACCCACATCAAGTTTTTTAAGTCTTTGGAAAATGTTATTAGATTAGCTATTCTACCCCACATTTTATGACTTTGAAAAAGAACCACAAGACCAGAGGTGCCCTTTTAAATATCCTCTTCTCAGATTTGTAGAGTCTGCTGATTAAAACTCAAGTCTTCCTTCTGTGATATCAACCAAGAAACTTCATTGAACACTTCTGATCACTACTGACAATTTTTCTGTCTTCACCTGGAAACAGCCTAACACTTGAGTAGGGTCTGAAGGCTTGGGCTATGATTTGACCGGAATATTCCATTACAGCACAAGGCTGTATTTAATTTCTGAGCTCTTCTTTTCTCTATCTGTGTAGTAAAGGCCTGGATACTACAATCCTATTGCAATCGACTGCAATAGTTCTTCCACAGGTTTGAGTCCAACCACAGCTGAATTATGAATGAAAAAAAAGTTGTTGAAATGAGCTTTCCAGCTCCCCCACATCTCCTTACTATTCCTGAACTAACAGTAGGAAGCCAGTATCTGGAAAAGATGAATCACTTCCATTTACAATTTTAGCAAACTGATATATTAGCTGTGATGGAGGAATTTTGGTACTTTGGGAGGTGAGAATCTGTGAGGTTTTTACTGAGTCCAAACAGAAGAATGCAGGTTGCAGATGCCAGATTTCTGCTTTATGTTACTGAACTACTCCTAGTTTGACAAGCATAAATAAACATACACTGAGCTACAAGTGTACCTGTTACCCAAGAACTGCAGTAACTCTGTGTGGAAGGACTCTCCTCTGTGCTCTGTTCTTCTGTTTTAGGCTGCTAATAAGGACGGTTGTTTGCTTTTGCAGCAATAAAGGATTAAGACTTTTAGGTTCTGCTGAAATAAGCCTGCAGTCTTTATGCTGCAATTTCAGAGCACTTCATCAGAAGGACAGACTTAGCAAAACAATAAATGTGCTATCAGTTTTACCTTATCAGCATAGCTAACACAAGCATGCTGCTAGGAAAAGTCTGGCTGGTTTTAGTGGTAAACAGGTTGAATTTTCAGCACCAGTTTTGATCCTGAAGAACTCTGGAATGCCCCAAAGGGCGGCATGTAAGTATCTCTCATTTATTATAAAGAAGTGTCAGTGTAAATTCTGAAGCAAAAATTGCAAAGCTGGATTTCATGTCCAACAGCAGATTTCCAAACAATATACTTTGTACTATGGTCATGTTTCAGTGCTGAGCTGTATAATTTATCCTACAGATGTCATTGCACACTCTCAGATTACTGTGAACTTCAGACATTGATATAAACATTTTATTAAGTTTTTCTAATGCATTGCTGCCATGATGAATGTCTGGAAACACAATTGATTTGGCTTGAATGTTTGAGTAAGATATTTCACAATGACTTCAGAAGTATCTAGAAAGTAAAAATACTGGGGGGGAGGGGGGGGAACCAAAACAAAAAACAAACAACTTTCAAAACCCAGCCTTTAAAGGAGAATGAAGGACATGGTTGTGTGGAGAGTTTAAACTCAAAGCTAGGCAAGTAAGAACTGAAATTCATTGCCACACTGGGACAAACGGTGAGTGTGTTAGAAGGTACTGGCCTCAAGGCAGCACCCTGACAACAGGGCTGCACTGGAACCCCTGCCTTGTTGCTAAACATCAGAGAGAGGTGAGAACTAGTGTCGATCACCTGAGGTAGCCAATTTGCCCCTTGGACTCCCTGTAGCAAGATACAGACTAAAAGCTATTCTTGTGCAAGATTCCCCACAAAGCCATGTGGGGCAGGAGGAGTGTTGAAGCAATCGAGCTTCTTGCTGTTAAGGCTGGCTCCACACTGGCACAGCTTCCTTTAACTGCTCTGAAAGCTGATTCCACCTTTGGCTGCTACCCAAATGGTAACTGAGCCATAGCCTTGTAGATGGCTGAAAAACTTGCAGATTCATGTCTAAGCTCTTTCTTCCAGCTCCATGAATGATCCTGGAGCATCAGCACTCATCTTCTTCTTCTTCTGAGATTAGGGTAGAAGAAGGAGGAAGGAAGAGCTGGCGCTGTCCTCTAGGGACATTTGGCTTATTATGTTAATGCTGACAATTTTAATTACCCTTATCTTTTTTATCCCTCTCTGCCATACTGCAGAAACTGTAGCTAGCTTGGTGGAGAAGCAGAAGTAGACTGGGAGCAGTTTCTCTGCTTTTACTGGAGGAGATGAAGAATATTATTTACCTATTGAACAGCAATATGACCTTAAGTAAGAATATGCAGATTCAATTTAATAACCAGCTAGGAAAACACACACTACCTGTGCTTGAAATTGGACCCATCCAGCCACTGAAGAGTGTAGCAATTGTCTTCTTTCACGATTGTGTGGGTGCATATCAGTGGTCAACTCTGTAGGTATTTGCGAAGACTAGTGCTCATTTCAGATAGTTCTTGCCATTTCAGCTCTGGGAAAAGCTCACTTTTTGTACCTCTATGAAGTATTATTTAAAAGTCAAAGACTTCTGGTTACCTGGCAACCTATAAATGAAGTCTTTGGAAAGGAACCTGAAAGGAGGGACCTATTGAATATCAGTCTTCTTTCTACATTGTAAATGAAGCTATCTCACAAAAGGTGTCAAATATAAATGGGTCTTTCCACTCTGGGACTAGTTTCCAGTTAGAAGTATTAGCAAAATACAAAAATACAGATGCATTTATATGAATAAATAAAGATGGAAAACCTTTCCCCTATGCTGACCTTTTCACTATCCTGCCCTGGCAGCTGTAACTTGACCTGAGCTGCAAAGAAGCTTCAGCTCTCAGAAAAGCTTCAAGTGTTTAACGTAATTCATTTAACCACAGAAACATTCAGAGGAGTGTGCCTGGGCAACTGGTGCAGCCAGGGCATTGCAACTTCTCCATTTCAGGCTTCAACCCTGAATGGAAAGACTGCTCTCACCCATCCGATCAGAACCTCAGTGCTGGCATCTGTCCAGTTAACAATACGTTGCGAGAATATTTTCATATAAATTCCTCCTGTAATTCTGAAGCATGACCTGACTCTAATGTGAGCTAGAGAACATTATCAGTGTTAGAGAAAGCAGGATGAAAACTGAAGTGTGAAATTCTGAACAGAGCTTTCGGAATTGTCTGGTGAGCCAGGGCACAAAGGCTGTTCCATCCCCTTGCCATTCCTTGCTAAGCACAGGAGGCAGCTCAGGCTGTTCCCTGCAGATGCAGCAGCAGCAGCACACTCCCAAGCAGCTGAACACAACTAACACACAGATGTCTGATTTGGTATTAATATCATTTCAGATGTACATTAGAGGGGCAGATGTATAATCTGGGACTACATCCAAATTGTCTTCTAAGGCTGTAAGATAATCAGTAAGAATTTCTTTCTTTTTATTGTTGCTCATCCTTGCTCCCGTCCCTTAAAAACTAAAGAAAGGGAAAAGAAGAAAAGGAAACAATAACAACTTTAAAAAATTAAAAATAAAAAGCCAAACAAAACCCAGAACAAAACTAAACAAACAAACAAAAAAACCACCCAGACTGAAGCATCACAGTTGATACAGTTCTATGTCACATTATCAATGACTTGATTATGACTGGAAGTGCAATGGCTTTTGAAGTAAGCAAACATTTAAACCTGCCGTGTTGTAAAATGACCTTATTTAACTGAGGATCAGACCCCACTTAACAGCTAGTGTCTATAAAGAAGAGAAGGATCTTAAAAAGTGTTTAAATGTTTCCTTTCACAGGTCCCATCAACACTTACCCCTCACCCTCCTGCAGGGGTGTCTGTTCTCTGCACTCTGGGCTGAGAGCACCATAGGAAGGCAGGTGTCAGACAGGACACAGTGTTTGTACAGTTACTTGCCACTGATACAAGTGAAACAGAAATAATAAAAGTTCACCTCCCTGTAAAAATTCAGAATAAGGTGGGATGCCAACGATCCTGCATTGTTCCCAATTGCACTCACTCTTATGAAAAGAGCTGTAAAGCTGTTAGAGAAGTTTTCACATGTTCCTTTTGAATTATATAGATCACCAGGTATAAGTGTAGGTAAATAGTCTGGAAGAGGGAAAAAATCCCTGCCTGGCTTAACCCCACCTGTAACAATATTCTTCAGACTGTCTTGAAGTAATACAGAAGAGTTATTAAAAAAAAAAATGCTGCTTCTTCCTGCTACTTCATTTTTACTATACAAACAAGAACAATAAAAGGCTTTGCAGAGGCGCAATCAAAATTCATTCTTCCTGGTGTTTTTTCTCTGAGGCCAACTACAGAAGTTGCTGCGCTGAAAGATGCTAACAAGAAAGAGGACTATTGTGAGGTTTGTTATCTACATTACAACAATGGCAAGTTCATCAAGACAGATAGGAAAAAGATCTGCCAGAGCTACTGTTTGTTATACAGTACTTTCATCCCTGGCAGGGCACGAGAACTATGGAGTCTTGTGGCAGAGTAATGACAATAATATCAGACTCAATTTTTCATCTTCCCGCAAAACCCAAGCCCCGGACCCAAAGCTGTTTTTCCCAAAAACATCATAAAGCCCTTTTGATGACTGAGAGCTGTGCTACTGAATTCATGAGAGCAACAGAGTGCTGGCCTGGGTTCCATTACTGGTGAAAAGATGGGAAACAATCAGATCACTGCTGACAACTTGAAAGCTTAGCAGGAGAAATAAGAAAGTACAACAGGATTTCACAAATCACTAGGTCCATAGTGATAAAAATGTTTTACTTACTTGGAGAGGAGGAAATAAAATTTTTCTAATCCTGAATTAGAGGTTGTGTTCTAGCTGGATGCAGTAGTAGATCCAACAGATAAAATACCCAGGGAAGAAAAATAATCAAATTGGAAACAGCTGCAGATTACTGAAGTAACAAGATGAAAGTCTACCAAGTATCATTCAGCCTTTAGAATGTACAGATGGATGTAGAAAAACCTGAACCCTGTCTTATTCTGTACTATTTAAAGTTATGCTCCTAAACCCAAAGACCTTTTGTAAGATTCTTGCAGCTGAAATCAGGATTAAGACTCAGTTAAATTTAGCAGATGCCCACAGGTATCCCATACACTGTAATTAGTCATCTGAAAACTGGGGTGAAGGGTGTGGGGGGGAATAATCTGTTATAATTATTTTCATTTTCCTAAGACAAAAAAAGGCATGAGCAGATTAAACGAGCGTATATCAAATACCATCAGGTAAACTTCTTCACAGAGTTCAATAAAAACTTAACAGAATGCAGCTGAATGCCTACAGTATAGTACTCTGCACCATGCAGTGCAATAATTATGCACAATTAAAGCCTACTGTGCAATTTTGTTTCCATAAAAGCTCACTGACTCACACCAATTGAAAGATCTAAAACGACCTACTACAGAATCACTTCCCACAATTAAATGCCAATTCACAATTTCATCTCTATAGCCAAAATACATTTCTCAGTTTGGTCTGATCTTTTCACAGATGTGGTGTTTAAAGCTCAGACGCTGAAGAATTGAAACAAGAATTTGCATTGAAATAACTTCCAGAACACCTCCATGTTTCATTTCTAGGAAACATGCTTCTAGTTCCAGTCTTGGAGGTTCATAGCAGGTACTGAATAATTAAAACCATCATGAAATTTTGCAAAAATATCTTAGAAATATAGGAAAGCAGTGCTCACACTGTATCAGAATAATAGTGTATGGCCATTTATTTGTATGAAATCCACAGTGTTTAAGTGTGGGCTTATGTTTGTTATTTGATGCTGGACAATGCATTTCACCCACACATTGACTCAGAGTACTACACAGGTCAGTTGAATATGGTTCCTTTGCAGAATATATCGTAAAAAGTAAGACATTTAAGACTTCTAAGTCTTGAATTAAAAGTAAAAGTATTCCTGGGAGTCAGAAATATACACAGATTCCAAAAAGGCACTATGATGTGAGCTGGAAAGGGAGAAATCCCATCTCCCATGAGAACATAATAGAACATTTTAGCCTCTTCTAGTAGAGAGCGTTTTAGATCTAAAGGTGATGGGGAAAAGGGACATAATATATGCACTTATATTTATGGATGTCCAACATTTCCCCAAAAAGTATCCTTTTATCCCCATTGTTGAAAAATTGTTTTCCCACTGGCTTCAGTAAGGTTATAGTTTCACAACTGGGGCTCAAGGGATCCTGAAAAACACTGCTCTTGCACAGATAAAAACTCATAAAGGATCAGTTTCCAATGATGATAAATTTTGTCAAATTTTTACTAAAAAAGTGTTATTAGGTCTAAATTTATCCAAATAAGTATAGCTAATATTACCAAGAAATATGTGTGATGTTAAATATGAAATATGTGTGGTGATAATGATTAGAAAACAAAAAGGGAATGAACCAGAAAAAATCAGAGCAACAAAGATGATATACCAAGATTAAAAATGGATCCTTAAAAAAAATACAGAAGTGGTACTTAGTTATTTCCCAGTCCCTTTGGCGTAGCTATGTAAGATTTTTATTAGGCACCCATATAAAGAAGAACTCAAAACAATTTGCTGCTTCTTCTGACTTGTCCTTCTCAAGAGCTCCCAAGATAGTGATACTTGAAGAAATCGTGACCAGACACAGAAGTAAAGATAAAATAATCTCAAATACTATTTCCATCAGCTTGAACAATGTACATACCACCAGGTAAGCAGATTTTTAATTGCTGATAGTGTCCTCTCCCTGATAGGTATCCTTTTCTTTCTGTAAACTACTCTTCTTACTTTTATCCCTTTTCTCCAAAGAGAATCTGGCTTAGCTGCTAAGCCAGTGGCTTTTTCAGCTGAGGGGCCGGAGAGAAGCTCTAAAAGCAGCAATTTAAAGCAGCCTGGCTCTCATGCAAACTTGCAGTCCCTGAGTGGCTCAGGCAATCTGCTGTCACTGTAATTCTTCAGCTGTCAGGCTGCAAGCAAGAATTACCTCTAGACAAGGAATTTTTATTTTGCTATTCTGTATGCTTGTTTTATTTAGTTTTCAAGAAAGATAATTTTTGGAGAAACACCAACTCCACCAGTTTGAATTCACTTCCTTTTTTTATGCAGGAGAGCAGTTTATACTACTGCTAGTACTATCTGGAAGACTATGATACATGCTGGACATGTTCTTCTTTGGTAAAAAAAGACCACACAAAGATGTATGCTATTGCTAAATTATTTTCTATGTAATACTTTATATTTCATGTTCTTTAGCTTACCCCCCCCCCTTTATATCTTAAAAAAGTTTTACTGAAGTAAAAAGTTGCTATGTTTGGACAAAGAAGCCAAAGTTTCATCCTCAGAAAATCATGATACAGGGATCATGGACTCCTTCCACTGGAGCCATCAGGTTTGTTTTACTTTCAGAGTATACTCACTCAACCAAAAATTACAAAATGCTATCACGTTCAGTCACCTCAGGCCTGGCTTGCAAGACAACACAAGATCCTGGAAGAAACGGTGATGAAGGTTTTGAATTTTAAAATTCAATGCACATTTGTACATTAAATTTCAAATCAGAGAACACAGGAGACAAAAAGATCTTGTTGCTGTTACCAAAAGGAATGCTCTGGGACACGGAGCTGTACCCAGGCAGCCGGGGAGCAGAAGCAGGAGCAGCTGTACAGGACGGAGAGAGATCTGTCATCCATTTGCCTCTGTTCTTTGAGCCTCAGGCTGGATTGCTACGAGGGAGTGGACAGGGCATACCTTTTCCAGGGAACGCCTTTCCTCTTAGATCACAGCTTAGCCCAGTGAGGTGCTGTTGACCAAACCCAGATTTAGGATTGCATGTTTAGGGACAGAGGCAATATCTGTACTTGCAACACTCAGCCTGAGCCTTGAAATCTTTCCAGCTCAGGACCAAGCACAAGTTGGCCCACTAAACACCTTAGCAAGCCAAACAAAGCCATGCAGCTGTTGCCAGCACAGCAATAGGTGCTGGGAGTGAATTCTCAGGCTTCACAAAGAACACATACCCGGCCAACTCCAAGGCCAAGGCACCAGAGGGGTATGGGTGCAGAACAGCTCCCAGTCTACAAAAGCACACATGTGCCAGTAACCAAACTAGTAATCCCTGTAGTGTTTTTCTGACCCTATTTACATGATCACATTGACAAGTACCAAGTATCAGCTATGTGGGGTGGCATCCTGCTAAAGCCAGGGGGAAAATAAATTCTGTAGGGATCTATGGAGGGCACACTGCAAATGTCCAGATGAACCCAAGTCAATGTTAAAGCAAGTCTGTGGAGACCACATAAGCAGATCAGCATGAAACAGCACCAATATGAGCTTATGTTAGTAAGATTATGATTTCAAGGCCATATTTTGGCAGGTCCCTGAGAGCCACTTTATGTCATTTAGGCAATAGCAAAACACCGTATCCACAAAGCCACTGAAGGACAAGGTTATGGAAAGACATAGGATAAGATATTCCTTCCTGGGGAAAGAATAAACTAACACAGCCAGGTTCCGATCCAGTGGCTTTGCCAGCCTCTTCTCTCCACACTGCACTGTGAACCCCTCGGACCCACTCACACCTGTGACAGGATTCCTGGTTCTTACCTGATCCTCTGGTCCTCAGGAAGCTGCAGCACAGCCAGTGGGTCTCCCTTTCCATAGCTGCTGACTCCAGAAATGGACCAGACTTCAGACCACAACCCAGAAATCCTGCTGCCTGGGTGTTAAGTCTGGGCACTGGCTGAGGGGGCTCCTTTGCTGGACACAGACAGTTCCAGCCAGCACAGCTGAGCCCATCAGTGACACCTGTGCCACTTAAAAATGGGCCAAAGGGCACTGCGGGGTGAGGTGACACCTGTGAGAGACAACCTAGAGAGTGTCCAGGGCTGGGGAGTGGGATGAAGAGGTGATCATGGTGCCCAGGCAATAAATTAAATAATATTCCTTAAGCTGAGTGAATTTTGTCCCTGAGATTAAATGGTGAGCAATCTTCTTGTCATTATTCTGACCCACAAGCTTTTCCCTCATGTTTTGTTCCCCACGTCCTGCTGATCAGGGGGACCCAGAGGGTGGCTGGGTGGGCACCCAGCCCAAGCCCAGCCTACACCTACCAGTGCTGCACAGAGCCACCTCTGGCTTTAGCTTTACATACAGACAGCAAACTATTCCTGCAATTAGGCAGGACTCAAAACAACAGCCATGCACCCCCAGAAGCCTCTCCACCCACACAGGTGGCTGGCAACGATCTGCAGCTGCTCATCTCCCTCTGATGTTTAAACCTGGGAGGCCGAGCACAGCCATTGAGATCTTGCCTTCCCAGCTCTCTGGAACACCCAGTGTGGCACAGCTGGTTTATTGCTGTGTAAGTGCTGCCTTGCCATCTCCAAGGATGCAACAAAAAATCAGCCAGGATATGAACAGGGGACTAAGATTATGTGAATGTAGCAAGATGCTCCCTGAACTAAGTGCCCAAAGTGATTAGAAAGGATGACAGGGTTCAACAGCTAAAGGCTGTATGGAATAACTGTACAAATACACTCACTTGGGTCTGTCTTTGTTGTAGTATTTTTGCTTAATTTCTATTTTGCCATGTAGAGTTGCAAATTCTATGCATTTAAGTCTTTCAACATCAGTAAATATTACATGGGATTACTTCATATTGCACCTTATATACCTGCACCTGTTTCCTAAAGTGAATTTGAATGACACACCTCAGTGTGATGATCTATTAATGCAACACATGGATCTTCTCCCTTTCTCACTGGCCCAATTTAGCTTCCTGTAAAGCCAAGGAGGATTGTTTGGTATTGTGTCAGATATCAGGCTTGGCTTCCTGACTTTATCTTCTAATTTTCTGGGTATTTTAATAATTGTGCATATTACTATTTAGATAAACCAACTCATACAGTGTATTTTGATAATTGGTGGATAACCAAACACCTGAAGAGTGAATCACTTTCCTAATTCTTGACTCATACTTCACTAGAAGTTGTCTTCACCTTCCTATCTCTAAATAAATTATAATTTTACTGGGTGAATAAAGCTTGACTCTGCATAACAGACTAGCTATTAGCCTGGAAAATTCTGTACACTGCTGTTTGAGAAAGATGGACATTTACAGGATATCAGCTAGAGCCAAGCAGTGCAATTAGTTGTATAACCTTCCTCTCAAGCAACTGCAGGCAAAATTTTTGCCAGACCTGGATTTGAAATCAAAGAACAGATGACCAGTAAAGGAAGCTGTGAATAAAATTGTCATGCTAATTAAGAGTAAATAATTATTGCAGTGTTCTTAAAAGGATGTTCTGCAGACAGAAAAGAGTAGCAATCACCTACTTACTTTGCAAAAGGATCAAGACTAGTGATATAAAAACTTTCTTCAGGAAAAACAGCATTAATGAGGGTCAAGGACAGTCTGTCCTTCTGTTCTTCTGGCATGTTTTGTTGAACCCTATCCAGAAATTTATAACCAGCACATAGCCATGAAATTAGTAAGCCCAAGAAGCTATGCAATTTACTTACTATTAGTAATAACACTGTTAATGTGAATATCATTCTAATACAAAACTATTTTGGGAAGTAATATTAAAGAACACCATTCCAAGTAGCGCTGAGAAGAACTGAAGCAGTAATTAGAATAGAAATGGAAAGATAAAGTTTAAAACTCTGCATTACTTTTGGGGTGGTAGACAACAAAAAAGTCATGTTAAATATAAAGAATTAAATCACATGATCCACATTGGCTCATGCAGGAGTAAGGCAAATCTCTGTTGCTCCTACTCTTTCACTTTTACTGTAACAAGCCTCTGGTATATATCTTCCTTCTAGTCATACAAATTTTAATTTGCTACAAAAAAATCTGCAGAAAAGTTACAAAATCAAATTAACTGAAAATAAGCACACTAAAGGTCATATTTAGAGACATTTACCCATTGTAGAGATTAATTGTGGATTACCCATTAAAGTCAAATTTTTTATTGATGTAAATTAGCACAGCTCCATTCAAATAAATGGGGCCATGCCTTTGACTCCCAATTGATCCAACCTGTAACGTTCTTAGAAGAAGTGGGATTTTGTTCACCTGAACAGAGACTCAGTGGGATGCCTCTGAGCAAAAAGTTGTAAGTCAGCGTTCACAGCAAGCCCAATTCCACATCACACCTGCTGAGATGTTTCAGCTATCCTGAATTCTCCAAAAGTCTGCTTTGTCTGCAAAGGAAGGTAAAAACCCCTCCCAGTACAGCAGCAAATTAAGAAGGGGAAAAGGGACACCCTATATTTAAAACCCATAAAGCACAGAGAAATCTCAGCTCAGCAGGATATTGAGCGTGTGGGCGAGGGGTAATTTTTTAGATATACCTTCAGAGAGTTACAATTTACATGTAAGTAATTATCCCTTCCATAAAAGACACACGTTTCAGACTCCCAACTTTTGGAAGCCAGACTATCTCCAAGGAGTAACTTGGTGCATACAAAGATGGGAAAAACAAAAACCCAGTAGGTTTGTGGGACTACCAGATGATTAAAAACCAGACAAAAAACACACCAGGGTACCACTAACCAGCAGAGTCCATTCCTCCAGTAGAGGAATTTCTCCTACCTAACCTGAGCTTGGTGATTTGCAGAATGCCGGAAAAGCATTTTTAGAGGTCCATGAATAGGTTTAGAGGCAACAAGGTGGCTCAGAGGAAGGAAACATTCAGTCTCAATAGATTGTGGGTGGAGAGTGATGAAATATTATTGCTAGCAGGATGTTTTCTAATTTTTTTTTACTATATGCAGATTTTTCTAAGACAGAAAAATAAATATGCAAATGTCTCTTGGGTGTTTTGATGCTGCAAGGTGTGTCTGGGCTAAGGGGACACAGAACATAAAAATTATTTCATTGCTTTAAAAAGGAATAGCTTACAGAGTAGATAAACATGGAAAATGTTTCATCTTCCAGCTTTGGGATTTACTGGTAACTACCTTAAGGGGCAGAATTGGAGATGGCCAGAGGGAGAGGACTCATTTTGTATATGTGCCACCTTATTTACATCTGTGCTTCTTGGCTCATTCCTTTTCCTGGTTTCCTACACATGTGAGTTTGGGGGATCCTAGGCCAGTTCCTCAAGCACTGTGTATCTCAGCCATAGGTTCTATCACTTCCACATCTCCATTACTGTGGCTTTGTACCCTTTGGTACAGGCACAGCTTCTGTAGTAGCAGCAATCGAGGCAAACTGACATTTGTTACACTGAAGAAATAAGTCTTTCAGCTGTTTGGAGAAATCCCTACTCTCTTTTTAAAACAGCTAAAAGACTTCCTTTAAAAATCTAGCAAATAGCAGTTAATCTTCATTGGTGTCTCTCTTGTGACATTTGTATTAAAGGTCCTGGCCCAGCACCAGCAATAGCACTGATCTCTTAGTGCTGGCATCTGTAGTGAAGACTGATTAAGGACTTTGGGAAGTGAACTGACTGCCCAAGTAGCACAGGTCAGACAGGGCAGAAGGAATTAGGGAGATTTAAGGGAATATGAGAGACAAGATGGCAATACTGCTGCAGGGCCTGGGCTGAAAGCTGTAGTTATTGCTTCCTTAAGAACTGAGGTGTTTTTAAGGACACATGAACTACAGTTTTCTGCCCAAGCCCTGCAGCAACTATGCCAACAATTTGTTACCTTGTTTTCACCTCATAAAAAAATAAAATTACATTCACTACCATTATTTTAGGAAGAGGAAAACCCAAACCACTGAAAGGTGAAGGAACTTCCCCAAGTATAATCAGTAATGATAAGAAATGGGAAGAGGTGGTATTGTGTCTACTTGTGACATTCAAAACATCACATAAAAGACTGGGTCCTTGGAACAGGTCAAATTCAGAAGGACGCTATGGAATTGCCTGTAACACTGTAGAGTTTCTCTAGGAGTCCATTTTGTGTTGAGTTTACATTCAATCAACCCTTACCTTGAAACTATTACCCTCTCCTGAAAACCTAACTATGCAGGAAGTATAGGGTTCTCTAAACATATAACAAAATATTGTTATGTGGAACAAGAAGCCTTGTTAAGACTTCTCTTCAAGACACTCTTCAAGGCCAACATAAACTTCAGATTTAAATAGTCTGGTATGTGAGGAGAAATATGCAAAGCCAGTATTCACAACTCCTCTGTACTTGTGCCTCTTTGCTATACTGTTAGGGTGACTGTTGCCAATTTTTCAAACAATTTATAATTGAACAGTCTTTTTTTAAACCTGTGAGAGAGGGAAAAATAAAAAAAAGGGAGAAATGAAGAACTTGTAAAGGGACACGTAAATGCATCAGTTTTGGAAATCATCTGCAAAGGAAGGAGGTAGATTGGCAGGTATAATGGCAGACCAGAGCCAGAAAGCAGAGATACATCATTAAAAGCATTAACCAGGTGTTTTGAGGAATTGCTCTGGCAGAGTGCCAAGGCAACAGTAGGATTATTTCATGACAGACTCTGCATGTCATCCAACTTTTATATCAGTTAGACCCCGAAAGTGAATTAGTGTTTTTAAAATAACGAAATACTTCTACCACTTAAGTTTTTTGTGTGTTTTGAAACTTTTAAACCGTGAGAATCTGATTTCACAAAATTGTTCTGTCTCAAAGCTTTATTGAGAACTCAACCTCTTACACTACCCTCAAGTACAAAAGGAACAGACAAGGACAGGAGTAATTTCAGCTCAGGCTGACTCCTTTTGCAGGAGCTCAGGTGTACCTCATTTACTGAAAATCCATTACACACCTAGTTCCGAAGAGCTGTTCATTCCCTTACCACAGCTCTCCATCAGCTCCTGCCAGATCATCACTTCATTCTTTTTCTTGTCTAGGTTAGGCTGGTCCTGATTGCTCCTTTATATCTGAGAAAGGATGCTGGCTTAGTCCATAACCATTTCCTTGAGAAAAACATTTCGGTAAGACTCTTTTTTATCCTATTCTAGGAACACATTTTTCAGGAGCTTCTCTTCCTACACTTGAAATTCAGTATGGCCAACACATTCCTGTATGGATGGTAATGAATCCAACTTCATTTTTAAGCACTGGGGAAAACATCACATGCAAAAGAGTGACAGATGGAGATGTATCAGCTTTTACCTAACAGTGAAGAGGGGAGGTAGAAGTCAGTGCTGGCACTTCTGTCAAAATCTGTTTTTAATAAAAGACATTTGTTAAATTACTGACACATTACCATAATATTTTAAAATATTTATATTATGAAATAATGATGTCCTCTCAATTAGTGAAAAGAGTAAGGAAATACATAAAAAGGCAAGGAGGACGTGGGAAAAAGTATTCATCAGACCAAACTACTCATCTTAGTCCTTGTGTCAGATTTCCTCCTCATCTCCCATTTCTCTGAGATTACCACATGCCTCATGGTCAGAAACCTCTCACTTCCCTGTTTGCTTGTTACTTGATTTTTAAAAGAAATTTATGTACTTTTTCCTCCCAATGGGATTAAAAAGAAAAAAATATATTTACTGGCAGATGAGTTTTTTTCTAAATGGGAGCACTGTTACAGAGAGACAGAATGTTCTTTTATGTTTATGAATCTTCCTTCACATTGTGTAAATGCACACTCACAATGTAATCATGAGTTTTCCATCATCATTAGCAGCAAGATCCTAGAAGTTAAATGAAAGCAGCCTAGGAAATGGTCCAACACTAGAAGGTTCCACAAAGAAAAGCCTAGTTAGATAATTAAGGAATCTTTATGATATGAACATCATGTCACAGCAAATTGTAACGTATTAGGTAACACTACCAAAAAATAGTCCTGAAAGCTTGCAAAGCCATAAACTACAATAACTGGCTTTTCTTTCCCATAAGCTTGAAGTAGGGGCTCAGAGCAGAGGGGGGGAAATGAGGGGAAGAAAGGAAGAAGAGTTCACACTGAGTAATAAGCCATTGTTTCTTTGGAAACATTAAGCTTTGTCCAAGTTTTTTAAAATCAATATAAATGGAATATACTTGGGTTGCAGATATAAATAAAACCCAAGAATGTCTCCCACATACATACTGTTGATAGAAAGAGAAGTTTGAAAATAGGGTTTAAATCATACTTTTCAGAAGCTTTAAACTTCACCTTCTAACAAGTGACACTGAGCTTCTGGCAAGTGGCAGTTTCATGTATGAAATGTGTCTCCTAAAATCGAAGAGTATACAGAATAGAATAGGATAATGTGTCAACAAATTACATTCTAAAGACTGAAAGCAATCTAGCGAGCCTACACTGACTTATCCCTTTGTATACAGAAAAGTACTAGGTGTCAAGATTTCACAGAAAAGAGTTTAGATCTTACTAGCCTAACAGAATAACAATACTTCGATTCATATTTTGGATAAGGAAAAACAAACAAACAAATCCCCACAAGCCAAAAGAACAAAGCACAAAACAGCTTCTTACCTCAGTCATTCGGGCTAGTGAGCCATGGCACATCATTGCCAACTCCCCAACCTCCTCATGGGCCTCTGCACATCTTTACAAACTTCCACTGCAAAACCTGCTCCTGTGATTCTGTGACCACCTGCCCTGGCCATTCACGCACAGCACACCCCATCAGGTACTCACATAGCCTAAGAAAGTGATACATTTAAAGTTTTTATGTTTCAAGGGCAGAACCTGCCAAAAATTATTCTACATCTTACATTACATCTATGACTTAAAAGGGAAGAATCACACAGTGACTGGGATTCCAGCCATGAGTTAGGACACTAGAAAAAGAACAGACTTGTTATTGCCAACGTGCCTTTGCAAGTATATAGAAATTTTTAAATCCAAGTCGCTTCAAGTTCTTAATTTGAGCGCCAGAATTCCTTGTCAGCGCATAAGATGAGATCCATGTTAATTAGTTAAAACATCCCCCAAACCTGTAAGTACTGAAGGGCACCAGAGCCTTGACTAAGGAATTTTACTACACTAAATGTCTCTCCAAGTTCTTTGCCAAGTAAGATAGAACAAAGACCCTTCCACATTGAAAAAATAAAGAAAAGAAATAAAAAAAGAAAGAGCACATGACACTTGTCCATTTGGTGTGAAGACGGCATATTATTCTTTTATTTTAATAGTTGTTCTGGTCCTGGAACACTCAAAAGACAGGGCAGACACTGTATGAGCTGCTTCTATGAAACAACTTTTGATTACATCACCCTTGCTCATTACAAGTTTTCATTTTAGACAGGACATAGCAGGGGCAAGCAAAGCCATGGCTCTTCCCAGTGGATTTGTGCAGGTGACGTTGGCTCAGACAGGAATACTTCCTGCATTACACCATCCCAAGTTCTCAGCTAAATTCCCTTTGTTTCATGCACGCTTTTGCTTCTCCATATTGTGATTTATATTTGGCATCATGTCTTTATGCATATACTTTAATTTTTTCTAAGAAACTCTGATCTAAAACTTAAGATTTACCTGTTCGGTAACATCCTATTGCATTTTTGCATATTTTAGGTATGGCCAAGCAAGTATCCCCTTGTTTTAGTGTAAAAAGCTGCTTTTTTCTATAGCTGTGTAGTAATATTGATGGTCTCAGTAAAAAGAATTCAGTGGCAGTTAGTCAAGAAAACTCAGAAAAGCCTGTGGTATATTTTTTTCTATTAAGTATTTAGATAAATGCCTAGGATCTCCAAGGTTTTAATTATTTAAGACACTGAAAGTTCAGCTGCATGAGCAAAGGTCAATATCTAGCCCTGGTTAACTCCAGGAATCAAGGATGATAAACAGGTAAATTAATTGTCTTTATACTGCTTCTATAATAACTCCTAACACGGGAGCTGAGCAACGGGATAGCAGGATGGGCACTGCAATAGCTCCTCCTGCTGGTCACACTTTGTAACTCAGGTATTCCCAAATAAAAATCACTTGCAGACGCTAAAATGATTAAAAATTGCTGGTTTACTACTTAAATTACCAGACTGCCGTGGTTTAACCCCAGCCAGCAACCAAACCCCATAAAGCCACTATCTCACTCCCCCACCAGCAGGGTCGAGGAGAGAACTGGAAGGGGAAAAGCAAGAAAACTCGTGGGTTGAGATAAAGACAAGTTTAATAGGAAAAGTAAAGGGTGTGCATGCAAGTAAAGCAACACAAGGAATGAATTCACTGCTTCCCATGGGCAGGTTCAGCCGTCTCCAGGAGAGCAGGGCCCCATCACACACGACGGTGACTTGGGAAGACAAACGTCATTGATCCGAAAGTTCCCCTCTTCCTCCTTCTTCCCCCCACTGTATACACTGAGCACAAAGTCATATGGACTGAAATATCCCTGTGGTCACTTGGGGTCACCTGTCCCAAACTTCCGTGCACCCCCTGACCCCTCACCGCTGTGGCACTAGAAGCAGAAAAGGCCTTGGCTCTCTGCTCAGCAACAAAAACATCTCTTGTCATCACTGTGTTCAGCACAGGTACAAAACACAGCCCCACACCAGCCACCGTGAAGAAAACTAACGCTACCCCAGTCAAAACCAGCACACAGACCAGTGTGAGACCAGCCTACAACCTCTGGCATCCTGGCTGACTTCAGGTAAAACAAGACATCCCAAAAACCACTTTTAAGCCCACCCTTAGTGACCATTCATTTTTCTTAACTGATTACATAAAACACATTCAGCATTAACCCCAACCAAATACTAATTCCTGTTAAGAAAATAAGATTTATAATCTTTATTGTTTACTTACATATAATAAATATAATACAGAACAAAAACATAACACACATTGATTGTATTACACAGGCTGTTAATCAGAACACATTACATTTTCTTTACATTAGCCCTTTTATAGGGTCTTGGTACTGAGTATTAAGAATTTCAATTTATAAACCTATAAACACAAGAACAATCTTCCAATTTTTACCTTCACACATTTTAAATACTCATATATATATTGGTTTTGTTAAAAATATATAAGCAATGTTCAGTATTTGCAATATAGGACTTTAATTTCCATTCACTAGATCTCTATTAATATAGAGGATTTCAAAATAATGAATAGCTTAAATCTGATTTTAATTAAAAACATTTATTCTGTATTTCTCATTTAACTGACCTCCTCTCAGAAAATTAAGTGACAGGACAAAGACACTCCAGGCAAAAGCCAGTGTTCACTTTTAAAGAACAAAGGGTGAAGTTCCGGTCCTTGCTTCACCTGTATTATCCTGGAATAATGGAGACACCAATTTGGTATAAAGAGGGCAGGAGGAAACCAGAGTTTCTGAGCAGACATGCATCTTCATTTCAGATTTACCACTGCCATCCTGCTGTTTTCTTGGCTTAAAAATCACTGCATCAAACCTCCATTATATATTTTTCTCTGCATGAATATCCTTACCATTAAATGGAAATTAGATTAAAATGCTACATTTCTTTTTTTATCAAAAATAGATCAAGGTTTTTAACACACTCTGAAATCAGGTTTTTAAGTGCAAATGCAATACCTCAGTAATTCATGTTCTGGTCTCACTAAGGAAAATGGTTAAAAGATGATGCATAAAGATGTTTCATAGAGGATATATACTGGAACTTGCTGTGCTCTCTGAACATCTGAATAGTCAAGAAACTGTATAGACTTCAGGCAAACAAAAGTTTTCTTCAGGTGAAAGTTCTTCAGTTAAAGCAGCTTCAGCTTTAAAAGTGTTACTGAGAATTCCATGAAACTTGGTACAAAATGTAATGCCAAAACAAACATTAAAACTGCTACTGGTTTTGCGCATCTTTTAATGCACCCAAGTTTCAGGAGTTTCATAAATCAAGGTTCCTAAACAACTTTGCTTTACTAATATCTACTCCAAAGAGACTTTACACAGATTTTAAATCATCACAAGAACCCCTTCAGCTGTACCATGCTAAGGTTGTATCTCATACTTATTACATTTCTCTAATCCCATTCAGAAAATGTCAACTCCAACAACTGGCTATGCTTTCCATATAGCTTTGTGTAAACAGCCTCATGACTTTCAATTAACAGAGCATTCCTTTGTAACTGCTTGGATGGACTTTAAGAAAAAAAAAAACCAACTTCTAAGTCTCCAAATAGATTTTTTTTTTTTTTTACAATCACATATAGCATTTAGCTTCAATATGAAATGATTATTCAAAATACCCACTTTTTATATTGACTCAAGATCAACCAGAGATCACTCCAATAAACCATTGCCTAAGCACTTCCAATATGGACTTGGGCTATGCAGGAAATTACCTAAATGATTTTACAGCTGATCCCATAGACTTCCTACTAAGATTCTTTATTTTCAATTAAGATTTTTGTTTTAATTTTAGTGGGGGTTTTTTTCTTACCCAATAGGAAAGTGATGCTGTTTGGCTGGAAAGCCCCTGCTGTTCCCCTACCTAGAAGAAAAAGAAGATTCTAAAATATTTTAGAGATTACGCATTCCTGTAGAGGAACTAACTTCATTGGTATGCAAAAGGTCAGATTTAGGTAGAGGAGAAGCATCACCTCCTATTACACAGACAAGGAAGACTCGTGGGCTGTAAAACATTGAAGGATATAACCAATGAAAGGCAGTCATTGGCATATTACAAAATTAGTTTTATGCTAAATGGCTAATTCCCTCAGCTTCATAAGTGTGGGGTTTTGTTTGGGGGGGTTTTAAAAAAAATTGTGGAAAAAAAATCAGGAGCATATGTGCAGAACTGTAGAAACAGCCCTAAATTATTATTTCTGAGGCCATTCCAGTAGCCAGTCATATTTCTTCTCTGGAACATAAGGAAAATTTGTGCACCCTCCCTGAAAAAAAACATCAGAAGTTCAGCAATAAAAAAAAGGAACACTGGATGCAACTTTAGAAACTGAGATGCAGTTAAAGGACTCTGCACTTGTAGAACTAAACAGCTACTTTCTACAAAAATCCTCAGAGAAAAGCCTTTTATGCTTTTCAGAAGTTGGAAGGGAAAGTCAGATGAAATTCTCAATGTGTTCCAGATCATGGCAGACATATCCAGAAAAGGTCTGGTTACCTCCCAATACCAGATGTAACGATGCCACTCTTCACCTCAGAGGAGAGTGAGAACACATATCTGAGAAGTCACATTTATATGTCAGATTTATGTTTTATGTCAGATTTCTAACACCACAGAGAACTAGGATAGTCAAAATGTAATTACACTGGCTTTACCTAGAGAGGAAATTCACTTTGCAATGAATGCAACAGGGCATGTAAATGGAAATGTCAAAGCAGAAATCATCAAGAGGAAGGTGATGCTCAAGGCTGATGACTATGATCACACATTCTCACTATGGACAAAAAAATTCTCCTACAAATACACAACAAAGTGTAGAGGTTAACATTTCTCACACTGATGATTTCAAGCAAAAGTCATCTAGTAAGACAAATTCACCTTCTAAATAATTAGGCTGCTTGCTGGCTATACAGAATATATCTTTTGTGACTAGTTGCAGTAGTGTGTTTACCATTTTTACCAGCACTAAAATCCCTTCATTTATATTACCGAGGTCTTAAAGCAAACCACTCCAAATACACGTTGCAGACAGAAATACTGCAAAGGCATAAAGGTCAACCTGACTGCAGAGTTCCTTTTCAATAAAATTTTACTTTATTAATGCTGTCTATGACTCTCTTGAGCTTTGGATCAAATCCCAGTCTAGACAAAGTATCTTTACTGGAAAAACAGACACAAAAATCCCCAAAGTGAACAGACTTAGTAAAAGTTTAATGATATAAATGAATATATTTATATTAGAGATTTATACTGGTAATCTACTCCAGAATCAGATTATTACTATAGCATTGCCTAACCCTGAAAGTTAATGTCACTGTCATGCCAGAAGTGCAGCTTCAAAATCAGCAGAGAACTATTCATTTTTATGGCGCAGACGACAACAAAGTAAAAAACCACACACGTTGCAACATCAGATTAGAATGGATGTTTCTCCAAAAAGTAACAACTGTTGGGCAGAGTGCATTTTATTGACACCTTTAAATGCTCTTAACATTTTCATCATGATTTACCTGATAAGTCTAAAGGAAGTTCAACATGAAAACTACATGATGTGAAATGTTTGAGTGAAACTTCGAAATGTTTGTAGCAATTTTAAAAGCAGGAATTAGTTATCGGCTCTCACAATGTATGGTATCATCCATATTTCCCTGAGAAATCATGCCCTGCAATAATCATGTAAAACAAAATACAGCATTAATGAAATCATGGATTAGATAGGGAAAGTAATGCATAACAACTGTTTTTGAGTGAACATAGAAATGCTACTGGAGTTGTAACTATTAAATTGCAGGCATTACATGACAGCCGTAACACAAATGGTAACTAACTCAAAACTTGTTCCAGATAAAAAAAGCTGATTAGAAGTACCATCCTATAGTTAGCCATATAACTCAACATTATGATATTAACATTAGTTTGTTTCCTGATTTTTGAGCATGCCACTTCTTAACTTCATTTACAAACACTCTGCCTTATCCAGGCCTGTTTTCACTTGAAATTAGAATGCGTGTCCATAAACTTACTCTATGAACAAAATTTAACTGGTTTTCTCCCTCCTCCGATAGCTTAGTGTAGCTCAGTAACTTAATTTCCCTAAGATAGGAAGATCTTTCAGGAGGGAATAGGAATGATAGCATTCAACACCAAGAGAAATGGAACCAAGAATTACAAAAAAATTGTTTTGCCACCTTATTTAAAGCCATCATAGCTGTGAATAGCAGTATCTAGGCACGAGGAGCATTGTGAAAGGAACGACAATTACAGCAGCACACACCACAGAAAGTGATTTGCAGTATCCCCTATTTTTGCTAGTATGTTCCAAGGAGGTTTGACACAGACAGACCAGAACACTTGGTCAAGTATCAGCTGCAGCCTCACAGTTCAAACAACACCCCTGATTAACATCTTATTTCCACAAAATACTTCAGCATCTGCCACAACTCACTGAGATACCGAGGAGTGCCTCAGCCTCCCTGCTTCTGAGCTTGTGTGCAGTCCACTCCAGCCCAACTCCATGGCAAGCCAGGCCAGTCACACAGTACAGCCCCTGCCCTCATACAGGGATTTCCACAGGCCAAAAGCCAACAAGCAGGATGCAGTGAACACTGGGAAATGGGAACATCAGGCCCTTGGTGCCTCCAGCAGCATTCATGTGCCCCAGTACGTAATTGCTAAGTACCAATGTGGCATCTGTCTCAGTCCCCTGCTGAATTAGCATTACATCTACAGCTTGTAGAGAACACGTTTTCAGCATGACTGAAACTTAACACAAAGTGGCCAGAGAAACTCAAATCCTCTTTCTCAGCACACTGTGTATCAGATTCACCATAACCCTAAACGCAAAGGCATGCTCTGTAGCATTTGGCAAATTCTCAGCATTTCCTTCATATATAAAATCCAAACAGCTCCAAAATCTCAACAGCACACGCAGAAAAATTGTTGATTATCTCAAAGGATTACAGGAATTAGTTAAACTGTTTGACAGAGCAACACATGGTATTCATTTTCCATCTTGCAGATATGGGAAGTCACTGTTCCTTAAGCATCTAATGACAATCAAAGAAATGCTTGACACTAAAAAAAAATTATTTTTTTTAAGTGTATGTGGTTCCTACAAGAAATATGTCAGGATAAAGACATTCCCAAATTGAAAGTAAGAGCAATGACAATTTACACCAGCACAGAGAGGTAAAGCATTGATGAGAGAGCTCCTTCACATTCCAGTTGTGTCATGAGGAAGAAAAACCCAGCACGTCTCCATTTCACCAGAGGTACCTGAGAATCAAAGCTAAATCTCTTGTGAATTTACCAAGCACCCATTAGAGAGTTACGCAATTTACATTTCAAATTAGACAGTATATTTATAAAATATTATCGTACTAAAAATCACAAGATTTTATAGAAAAAACACCATCACATTCTATTAAATGCAGGAACAATGTTATTTGTCATAGCTTCCGCAATTAAAACCGTAACACGTTTCTTGTAACTACAGGGGCACCACTGTTTAAAAATCGTTTCAGGAAGGACAGTTTGCTTTGTTCTTACTCTTTAAAGAACTGTAATGTAATGCAAAATCACTGCTTAAGCTATTTAGTGCCATGAGATAAAAATATCTCATATCTCATAAAAAAAATTAGCACATTTTTGTTAAAAACAAGAACAGTGGGAAGGCCGTGACTTTGAGTTTACTGAATGCTCTTCAACATTCCTGGGGTCAGAGACAGAATAATATTCTCTTAGTACTTATTTTTTTAACCTCTCAAACTCATGAATAATGCAAGTTAACAGCAGTCATGTACATGGGGGACTATGATGATCTTTCACTTTAAGCTATGAACATAAGGGCAAATATGAACATGAATTGCCCATTTTACATTGCAGCTCCAATTCTATTGGTATGGCCAATTTCAAAGAATAGTAATAGAAAATTTTGCTAAAAATACTGTCATTGCCCATCTGAAAGCAAACTCAGTTTTCCCAGGCTTAGTGCACTGATTCCACAAGTCCCAGTTGATCCAAATTTACAGGTAAGGCCTGGTATTACATATTTGTCAGGATCTTATGGAAACATTTAATTAATTGAAAATAGACATTATCTTTTTATTGTGAGTAGGCATTAACATTACTTCCAGGAAAAATTTGAAGCTAACATCCTGGAATTTGTCATAATTTAAAAAAACAAAATCAAAACCAACCAATCAACCAAAAAAATCAAAAACCCTAAGGAAACTCCACTTATCACCCTGAAAATACTACCCAAGTAAAATTGCTTCAACATACTGTACTTTCAACCTCTCTACTTGGGGGATTTTAAAATTTAAATGTGGAATTTTTCAAAATGTCTACATAAATCAATTCAACTTTCTTGTCTGTTTTGAGTTTGTGATTTTGTTTTGGTTGGTTTGGAGGGTTTTTTTAATTTTTATTTTAGTATCCAAAGAAAGACTTACTATCTCATCTTAAAGAGATGCCTCAGATCACCAAAACTTTTAGGGCAATCCAGTATTAAAAATGGGAAGGAAAAATTTAATAAAAGTGAAATATTTGAACAGAATTGCAACCAGGTCCATTTTTATTTCTTTCTCTATGTACAGGTTCTCATATTAAAATCTAGCTGCTGGCTAGAATTCTTGTATAAATGTAGAGCCAAGCATGTTGCTTTCCTGCATCCCCTCTCATACAGTAGTTTTATCACCAGAAGACCAAAATTTCTTTTGGAGGGATCATTACTCGGTGCCAAAACATGAAAAGGCATTTCTGCTCTATCATCCTTCTGTATTTCTGTGGGAGGACAGCAGAAATACCCTACCTTACCCTACCTTGTTATGTGGAAAAGAATACTGCTGCCTAAAAATCCATCCTACATTCATTATATAAAAATAAAATCCATCAAAAGCCAAAATTAGCTTTGATCTAACTATCTTATAGGCCAGAAGCTGGAAAATGGCATTGATTAATTTCAAATATTCCTGAATATAATTATAATAGCTTCTCAGCATTAAAGAGGATGGAAATACTGCAGTGGAAGGAAGATACACTTTATAAGGAAAATTACCAGTTTTAGAATAAATTTCTTAATACAACTGGGGGCAAGGAAAAATCAATGCAAACACCTTTACCTTTCAGATTGTTTAGACTACTGTAGTGCCCACTGACTGAAAACCTTCTCAATTAATTTGACCTCTTTCGCAACTTGGCAGCTACATACGTGAAAATTTTCACGTCTGTGAGGTAACTGTAAGAGTAAGAGTAAGAACATGTTACAGAATCAGTCTGCTTAAAACAAACACTGATTTTGAGAATGGACACCCAAACATATTGTAAGTAGAAATATTTCCCCATTCACTGAAATTTCAAGCATTCCAAATTGTTGCGCAGAAAGATTTTTAAACATCAGCGCCCACTGCCATTACAAGGCTTCTCAAAATGGCCTAAGACAACATGTCCGTAGTGTTCCAGGACCGTACAAAGATCCTGCCTCAATAATCATAAGAATGCACTTAATAAATTATTTTTTCTGTTTTCCTCTATTAATATGCAAATAGTTTATACAACATAAAAAAAATTTAATTTGTACCTACTACAGGTAACGTATCTATTTAGCTTTTCCTCTGAAAGCCTATAAGATTTGATGACCTGCAAACTTATTTACATAACTTACTGGAAAGTATTTTTTAAAAACAATATTGTCCAGCATTTAACAAAATCGTGAGTTAAAAAAAAGAAAGAAATCACTTAACAGCATTTGCTCTCTTGATTTTGTCAAGTAACGTCACCAGCTCAAGTGTTATAAGGCAGGTTGGTTGCTCATATGGACTAAGACTCCCTATGGTGATAGGCATAGAGTAACTTTGTTCATTTATAAAATCAGATGAAAGGAAGAAAGAGGAAAAGTTTAGAGTTTCAAAAGAACTGAAACTTCTTATTTTTACTACAAATTCAGAATAGGCACTGAAACACGACTCCTTAGGGACTTTTCCAGAAGATTGTCTCTTCGCTGGGCATCATTCCATTTTTAAACTAAGAAGAAGAAAAAGAAAAAATTATCAGTACATAAGAAAGGATTACAAAAAAGAATCACCATGTATATTTGTTTCCATCTTATTAATAAAGGAAATAACTCCATGTCTTAAGCTTCAGACATCACAATTACTGTTTTGGTTAGAATGTTTTCAATTTCTTTATTCTATTTAAGCAATATTAGAATATAAAAATATTCTTCTCATGTAATTCTGCATGCATTATTTGAAAACTAAAGCCCTGAAGCACAAGGCTAGGAGAGTCCTAAACTACATCTGTTTTAATTCTCCAAGACAGTACTGACTGACCATGTAATGCTCCTTTTAGATGTTTGTGTAACCCCCTCTTGGAGAGGAATACTTTGCAAACTCTCCAGTTTCCCTACGGTTATCATGAAAAATATTTACCCTAATATTTAATGGAATTTAACAACTTAATTCTTGTCAACTACAAACACAAGGGCTCCTTTCCATTTTCTGGACCCATAGTGATAAAGTCTGGTGATGTTCTCTAAACTTCCTTAAACAGTTGGTGTTTTTCATGAACTGCAGTAACCCAACTGCAATAACTGAGACCCCAACAGCATTAAGGAGTGAAATAATTACTTCAGCTCTTTCATACACATAGTCCATGTCAAGAAGTTGTGTGCCTCTTCTGGTTTGTTGACTTATGTCCAATTTTATATGAACATTGTAATAGTCTTAGGCGAAAAAACACATTTCAAAACCATTAACCAAGAACTGCACCAATGTGATAATAATGCTTGGCAATTAATAAAAATTTTAAAGATACACTTCAAAACTCTGTCCATCAATACAGGACAAGATTAAGTGTATGCTTTTTAAAAATGTGTCCTTGCATAACACATATGCCACCACGAAAACCAATCCCCACCTTTCTGTGGCTTTGTAACCATACCTTTTGTCTACGAACAGCAACTCTCTCCATCTTGTGAAACACTATGCATAGGAATGAGGCTTTCACACTGCTCACATTCTTCTGGCATTCTTAAAAGAAACAAATTCATTTATTTAAAGTTATATAGTAATATTAAATTGGTTGTTATGAAGCTAATGTAATTACTAAGTACACTAGTTGTTTGAACTGCAGCCATTAAAAACATGCAGAGACCCCTTAAGTTCACCAAGTATACTCAAGTTTGCACAATTTTCACTGCATGTTCTGGGTACAGCAATTAACATAGTGGTATTAAGGGGAAAACCTGTGATAGCCACTAGGAAACTTCTTTTAAAAGGTAAAAAGACTTCACATCTTTCTATTTTCTGAGCATTGAGTAGGTTAATAAACGGATTGGCAACTAGTACTATTAAGAAATCAGTACACCTGAATATAAAATCAGTTGCAAATAAATAGAGTATGAGCACTGCAGTTTATAAAAAGTATAGGATGGATAATGGAAAGGCTGGAGAAAAGATCAGATTATACTTTGTGACTGTCCTACCTCTGAATTCGATGTTTTCTACAAATAAAGGCAAAAATTCTTCTGATTCCCACCATTACTGGATCCCAGTTGTTATAGTGACATAAGAGAGTTGCAATGAAGAAAGAAAAAAATACAGGTACTGCCCCTGCAAAAAATAACCAGGAAAACTGCACCTGGAATGAAAACACAAACATCATTCACTCAGCAGTTTAAAAAAAAAAAACAACAAACTACATGCTGTACATTTGAGATAATTATTATTGTAAGTTTGAGATGCAGTTTATTTTACACTGGGTGAGTGATTTGGTACAATTTCTATAGCCACTGCTGCTTCTAATATGTTTTTCCACTGATCCGTTCTTTACAATGGAACATATTGTTTGCATTGTGAGGTGAATGAAGACTCCTATTTCCAAAGAGTCTAATTTTTAGGTTTTTAGCTGTCTCTCTAGTACCAAGGAGAAAGTCCCCTAGACACTTCAGAAATCCTGAATAAGTGATCTCACCTGAAAGATTTGTGCACCTGTTTACTCACTATGAATATACTGTCACTGACTGGTAACTGCTGAATTCAACACACATAAAAAGACTCTGCTACATGAAATTTACAGTCATTTCCTTTTTAATTTAAAAAAAAGTAGGGCACATTATTTGCCCAATTTAAACTAAATTCTACTTTTATCTATACTGCTACTTTTATGTATTACACTACACTCAGTAGCAGTCCTCTGACACTGTTTAAAACTTAAAATTATAGGAGGTTGCAGTGTGGTGAGGCACTGGCACAGGTTGCCCAGAGAACCTGTGGCTGCCCCATCCCTGGAAGCATCCAAGACAAGGTTGGACAGGGCTCTGAGAAATCTGGTCTAGCAGAAGGTGTCCCTGCCCATGGCAGGAGTTGGAACGAGATGGTCTTTAAGGTCCCTTCCAACCCAAACTGTTCCATGGTTCTACGATTCCAAATGAAGAGCACAATCAGCCTGGGACCTGCCTTTCAGGATGACAGAGCCATAAACTGTGGGCACAGCACCCCCGTGTGGAGAAAATATCCAAAACTGAAGAATTTGGAGAAAATTTGGTGCCCGACATTGATGGTCACTCTCAAAATTCAATAAACTGAAATTGTTAAGCCTTGTGTTTCCTTAGTGATTTCAACAGAAATTCAGAAACATGTAAATTAGCAAAAAGAATATTTAATCAGTCATCCAAAACTTGGTTGTAATTTCTTAAGATTCAGTTCCATGTGAGATTATTAGAAGAAGGAAGAATGGTAAAGCAGATTGCATATGTGAACAGGAAAAGGAACAAAAAATATGAGACAGAACCCCCAACCAGCTGCCTAAAACCAGTCAGGCTCTGTATCTGTCACAGACAGGCAAAGCAGCCTTTTCAAGCAGAGAAAGAAAAATGAGAAGGAACAGAAGGTAGCAAGTACATGGACCAGAAACTCCAGAAGGAACCAACCGGTGGCAAACAAAAAGAATTGTGGATGAAATGGAAGAAGCAAGAAGATGCAGATCATGAAAGATGTTGCCAGCAAATAAACGGAGACAACACAGGAAGGTGAAGATTTAAGACAGGAAATAGGAAAAGAGGAATGCAGAGTGTAGAGGAAGTTAGATTAGCAGTTAGCTACATTTGTGGGGCTTGTTTGTTCATGAATACCAGTGATATAAATAAAAATGTGAGCAACTGTAACAGTGATAAACCGCTAAAATTAGTTAAAAAGGTGATTTGCCCTTGTGTTACCAACATCAACTGAAAGTCATCCAACAGAATCCTAAAGAAGTTTCTGCTATTTGAAGTGCTCTGATATTGCATGAATACATGAAGAATAAATTAATTTTACAAGATCTGGACTCTGTGTTTACTCAGAATAAATACCCTAGAGATTAAGTTGTTTACTGAGAATTAGAAAAGCATACTCTATTTGCAGTGTATCCCAGAAGAAAGTTTAGATGAATCACTTCAGAAGACAAACTAAAATTTTCATATATTGATATATGTAACTATATATACACACATCTCTCAAAATGTATTTGCACACACACAATATGTGCATATATCTAAAATATGTACTGATACACACATATCTACATACAAAATTCTTATTTTTTGCTACCGGCCTTAGCTCACATAAACCTAATTCAACCTCACAGAAGTGAATTTTCAGAGAGAAGTCTACAGATATTTTGTTCCTTGTTTCCTTAATAGCTTTCATGAGTTATTTCCCATCCCGTTACAATTTATGTCTCAAGTGTATATGCAGATGCTTTAAGAGCAACACAAATAAAGTTATCTTACCAACAAATGTTTTATTGTTGTTGCAATCACTGCAATGTTTGCTCTGTTTCCATCCTGGAATATTCAGATAATACTAATGCAAAACATACTTTCACATGTTCATTAAAAAAGTATGTATTCAGGGTCTAATTCTCCTTTTATTTTTCAATTTGACTTTTATTTTTTTATATTTATTCTTTCATTTTTTATGATTTATTTTCAAAATCCACACTGACATTAAATAAAATACAAGTTGTAGGTTTGGTTTTCTTTTTAACCCCATTTTTAAATGCAGAAAATTTCAGAAGTCAAAAGAGTCTCATTACAATTTACACTTTTCTTATGAAAACATTGAACAGTAAAAGCTTCCTTTTCGCTAGAAACATTCCAAGTGCTAGACTTGACTAATTTCTTGTACTGAACAAACAAGTACAAGCCTAAAAGGAAAATCTCAAATATGATGATTGAAATCAAGTCAGAAATTGAACCACCACAGACAACGCACAAACTCCACTGGCTCTGGGGAAGACCCTACTCAGAGAATGCTCAGCCATGTTCCAGGCACAGGCAGCAATTTTCTCTTCTCATACTTTCACACTTCCTATTTGCACAGAGCTTAAAAATAAACAGCAATTGCATTTGCTACAAGAGTCATGAGAATCAAAGCAGTGTGACCAAGCAGCAGCTGGCAGAGCAAGGCCACCAGTCTACTCAAAATTTCAGTAGTATTTTATAGTTAGTTCTACATTTGGACAGTTTTGCCCGTTTTTATTGATATCATTTTTAGCTAAACTACTGCCTGACTAAACTGCTCCCCAATTCACATAGAGTTTTATCATCTCAGTAAAAAACTTCTTGCAGCTACTTTATTCCTTTGTGGTAAACCTGCAAGTTTTTGGATTTGTCACTAATTGAGGATTTCAGGATAAGCAGTCCATACAATCCTGTAATTGTAAAGGTATGAATCTGAGGTGTGCTGTACTTGCAGATGTTCTTTAATTCTGAAAAGTGCCTGTTCAAGACAATGTATCTGGCCAGGCTCTGCTGATGGCTTTGGGCTCTTTTCATACAGGCTGCACTTTAATCAATTTTGTGCAAGAGCACACTCTCAAGTGCAAAATTACTGTAACTGTCAATATCAAGAGAGTATCAATCACGATGCAGTTCAACAAGTATTAACAGGTGTCAGAAGTAAAATACTGCTTGTTATATACATCATTAAACATAACACTGCCATTTCATTTGAAGAAATAATGCTCAAAATGTAGAATTACATTACCTTCTGCATGCACATGTCAGCTATGATGGACAGAGGTATTGTAAGGCTTAGAGCGAGTGTGCCGATCAGGGATGAGGTAAGAAAGCAGCCCCTAAAAGGCAAAGAAATAATAACAGTTATAAAATAATAACGATAATAAATAATAATTAAAATGCAAAGGTCTTATTTAAAAGTTAAAAGACAAAGTAATACATCAAATGAGGAGGACATTTGATCAAGCTTAACAGCCATTGTTTGTTTTAATAATCAAAAATTAAAGCTCACACGCCCACACTCCATCTGTGAAACTGCTTAGAATTCTTAACTAGACAATTGATGTCTTCTGGGGTGAGGTTTAATTCCCATATAAACCTTTTGAGATGACGGAAAATTCCCTCCTTCACATGCTTTAACTTCATCTAGACAAATACATACTTTGTTTCTATACCATGGTTCTCTGTAGCACAAGAGAGTACTCCTGTAGCTCTATACTGTCTGCTTCTGGATTAGAACTAGCCTGTCCACCAGAAAACTGTAAATAAATGGCACAGAAACCAATCAAAACTTATCATCAGGCTAAAAAAACTCCCAAAATTAAGAGTCATATCTACCCCTACATTATTTAATTGGCAGTATGTGGCTGGGTGGAGTAAACAAGTAGGTTAAATGGCATGATTTACTTCCAAAGAAAGTGAAGAGGACCACATCAGTGGCACACTGGACAGATAAAAGGAGGGTGTCAGCACAAACTCTGAAATTAGTCCCAGTCCAAAACTCAAGGAAAAAGGAACTAGAAATAAAGCTAATGCTTTGATTCACTGGATTATCATTCTGAGTAATTACACAAATAAAAAGGTCTGTGCACACCTATGTACTTTAACCTTACCCTAGTATGTGATTTTGGGACCAGAGCCAATGTTTGGGGTTTTGGGAAGTTTTGTTTGTTTTTTATTTTGCCTATGTTAAAATATTGCACTTAACCTTTCTGCCAGCTGATACTGAGCTGCAGTGTAATCTTACAGGATGGCATTAACATCACAAAAATATTCCATCAATAAACAAGTTCAATTACAGCGGAACATATGCTGCAATGCATTTATAACTAGGACTGGTATAAGAGTTTGCCAATAAACAAAAATTACCATGATTAAATTTCCTAAATAACTTTAAACTCAATCTGAAAAAAAAAAGTCAACCAAACAGAAAAGGACCCAAAAAAGACCCCACACCCCCAAACAAAGCAAAAAGGTTTTCATGGAACTCCACCAACATCTTTTGTTGCAGTATTGTCACAGAACTGTTACAACAGAAATTCATGCTGTCCTATTGCTACAGCAACTCTATACCACAAAGCCTTTTTGCCTCAAAATGTCAATTCTAGAATGAGCTGTGCACACAGGATTTTAATAAATATTACAAGATCACATCACCTGCTTTTAAAAGTTAGCTGTGGCTTTTTAACAGGACACTGTGTCATGATGGATGACATCCTCTAACTTAAGCTGCATATATGGACAGAAAAAAATTTAAAAACAAAGGAAAACCCACACACAATCTGACATCTCAACATGTGAGAACACAGGTAAGATAACTTACGTGAAACATATTCAATGTATGTACTACATACCACAGCCAGAGGAACTCTGACAGAACTGTTCCAATAAGGCCATTAATGACAATGCACATCCATATCAGTTTGTTGGGAAACTCAAATGCTTCAAACCCAGTATAGTGAAGCAGGAAGAACCCTGGCCACAGCAGCAGCAGATTGAACAGCCCTACAAAACCTGAGTATAAAAGCAGTTTTGAGTAAATCAGAAAAATATCCTCCAACATAACCAATTCTCACCTAAACTCTGACAACATGCATACAAAAAACGAGCAATGAATCACTATTTTAAATCTTTCAAATGAAACGAATATAAGAAACTTTACCTGAAATTCCCAAACAAAAATTACATCTGATATTTACAGGATTTAAATTGAAAAGAAAATGAAATTTTAGAATTTCATTAAGTCAAAGGGGCTGTCTGCACTCTCACAAGTAGTGTTACCTCTCATTGGTAAGAAACAATCCACACAACCAGTATCTAAAGTACTCCTAACAGCAATAACAGGCTTTCTCTACTTTCTTGGCTTTTCTAAGCCCCTTTACCACTGATACACAGTTCAGTGCCTGAAAGCAAACAATTTAATTACCCACTGAATTAAAACTTTGCACAGAGTTATTTTTAGTCTTACCGAAGAACATTGGTATGTCAAGTTTATCTTCTCTATCTACTTTCCTTTTTATCATTACTATGTACACAGCATACAGCATTGCTCCTACAAGAGACCAAAGGGAACCTGGAAAGATACCAAAAAACACTCCCTTAAAGACATGCCAAGCACATTATACACAGTAGGATCAACTCCCCTAAACACACACCTATTACAAAACTATCACTGAGAAACTGTTTATTACAGAATCCCTTAATATACAAAAAAGCATGGAAAAATGTAGAGAGCTCAAAAATGTAAATACTTTCCCAATTAAGCTACATATAGGGTGGAAAATTATCATAAATGACGAGTTTCAGAAGTTCAAACTAAAAAGCCAGATTGTAAAAGGTTACATGAGTAAGAAATATGGAGCTTGCTATATGACTACTAAGTACTGTCAAAACATGGTACTCATCACTGCATGTTCCAGGACTAAAAACCATAAGTAAATACCTATTGTATCTTTTCCAGCAGATTTTTCAGATCCAGAAAGGTTAACAAGTACCACACCACCAATGCTAGCAAAAGAAAAGAAATGCAAAAGGCTTCTTAAACCCAGGAACTTTTTGACAAATACAGAAAAAAAAGAGAAAGAAAAACATAAAAACACAGTTCTATCTTTAGGCATTTTTACTTAATCAAAACCCACTTCTGGAAAGCCAAAAAGAGTTCTCTATTGCTAAGGCCTGATCCTAAGCTAAAACCAAACAAACCAACCAACCCCACTTTTAACATCCAGAACAATGCACCAGGCATTTAATGAAACAGGCTGAATGTCAAACCACTTCCTTTTTCCCCATCTACTCAAAAATAAAATAATTAAATAAGAAGAAAACAAGTTCACTTATTTCCAAGAAAAACCTGGTTAATCTAATTTCCTACAGGAGAATGAGATTGGTAATTGTTCATGATATGAAGTATTTAAAAAGATTTAATTCAACTTGTTCGATTTGTCTGTGAAATTAGCATTTTTAAGAAAGTGATGTGCACAATTTAGTGTCACAGATACCACAGGTATAGTAAGGTACAGTTGTCCTCTCATTGTATCAGAGAATTTTTGACCAAATGCTCCATCCCATTATCTTACCTTAAAATAACAGCTAATAATTTGGACAGGGTAAACCGATCCCCACTGTTACTGGGAAAGACTGCAGCTAAGATTAATGTAAAAAGCCCTGCAAGAGAAATTAAGAAAAGTTTATAAAATCATGTTTTGCCACCAGATTGTTCAGAAAACTGCACATTTTTTTCTTTATATTTAATGTATTTCTTTTAACTACTTGAACCTAACATCCTTCATTTTAATCAGAACTATATGAAAACTAACACCTTGTGATGTGAATTCTCAGATAAGCAAATGCATGCTGAGCTTTGAGAAAAGCCAGCCATACTAACAAGATAACCTGCAACAAGCCAAAAAAGTCAGCGAAAAATTGTATAATTCTGTTTTTAAAACAGATTTCATACAACAAAAAAAGTTAATTCTCCAAATATGTACTGTCACATAGTTTAAATTCTTTAAAGCTTGTATTAGAGCCTTGCACAAAACCTGTAAAGCAAACAATATGCATCATATTTAGGCGGTTTAAGTTCTTTACCTCTAAACCCATTTTTTAAAAAACAACCATTAGCAAGAAAACTTTGCTCTGAATCTATTTTGATAAACACCTTTCCTTTAAAGCTATTACATTCCCAATATATCTTGAAACAGGACAGACATAATTGCAGAAATACACAAATGAACTCAAAAAGCAGGAGAACATGAAGGTACCCTAAACCTCTGCAAATACATAATGACTTTCTTAAATGAACATATTCAATGGCTTTAAGCCAAAACCACAGGTAAAACATTATGCAAGTCAATTGTAGCAAAATAGATTTTTATGTTATAAACAACCTTAGAAGGCCCATCTGGTGGTATAAATAAATCTTACCAGAGGTTGACGACAAGATATTAACTATGGCAACTTGGGTATCTGACAGAGCTTCTTGGTAAGAGAAATTTGCCAAGAACCACTGGGGAAAAAAGAAAAATAGTTCTGTTATTATATGAGTAGCAGCAACAGAGCTTAAGTTGCTCAGTGCAATAAAATTCTACTTAAAGCAAAAAAAAGCCCAACTGCTTACACAAAAATAGAATCAGAACATGATTTTTACCTTAAAGAGATTTCTAAGTTCTATTAAAGGAGAAAGTACACTAAAAGATAGCAGCAAACTTAGAACTGGCCCAAACCAAGCACAAACAAGTACTTGTTTAATAATGAAATAACATACTTCAGAACCTAAAAATAATTAGAATGACATTATAATAGCTATTCTGTAGTAACTAAAGGTACTTTTAACTTGTTTTGGAAGTGCTTCCAGATGATAACTGCACAAGGGCTGCAAAGAAATTTCAGGAATGCATGCGACATTAGTCAGCCTAATGAGTTTAAATTTTTAAAGTACTTAAAACCTATCTCTACGATAAAAAGCAAGCATCACTTATATTCAGTACATAAAAAAATATTTGTTAATTCCCCCATAAAGGAATAAGATGGCAAGTGTTTACTCATTTATTGATTGAGATTTCATTAATAAGATCTCAGATATATTCTGAGGGAAGTAACCACTCTCTAGTCTTATGTCGAAATATTCATACAGTCCAAGAAGAAATACATATACGTGCCAGTAACCACATGAACTGCATAAACAGGATTTCTTTTGAATATGAAAACACTACCCTAGAAAAAATTAAATCACCATTTCCAGCAGTGTTATTATTATTGATGATGATAGTAATAATAGTAATAATATTTAAAGGGAAGTACTTCCTGAGGAAAAGCTGTGTGGGTCCACATTACACAGAACCTATTTGGCAGTACCAGTGAAGCTGCTTCCGGAAAATGTGTCACTGGTCTGTTCTCTACATTTTTACTGCCTCAAGAATCATGTCCCTGTTAACTGTCTCTCCCTCCAAAACTGAGGCATGATGCAGAAAAACCAGCAGCCAACAGATTCATAGGGAAATCTTTCACCCTCATGTCCAGCACGAGAAAAGTCTTACTCCCTGTACTAGATCTATAAAACAAGGCTTAAAGAATACAAGTCACCTCAATACTTTTTCATTAATATTATAGAAGTTTTAATTACATCTATGTGTAAGTTTCTGAAAGAATAAAGAACATACCACAAAGCAAAAGAAAAAGCTAATTTTTGCTACTTGAGTTGCAGTGAGTTTTCCTACAGTTTTTAATATTGATTCCTGCTCCTTCACTGTTGGATATGACATGCGAGACAACTTTGCTTCCAATGCATGGCTTGATGGGAGCTGTCGGATCTCCATAATATTACTGAACCTTACACGAGGCTTTTTGGGAGCTGGAGAAGGAAAAAAGAAAGAAAAAAGCTTCATACTATCGTTAAACTTCTTGAGCCGACACAGCGTGCAAACAAAACCATCATGTTCTAACATGGCATTGATTACAACACTACACAAATAACAGGTTTTTATCCAAATAAAAGACATGCCATTATTTTATATTAAACGCCAGTATTTTGCTATTCAAGAGGCTACTAATAAGACAAAGCACAATTACTGTTTTCAATCAGTACAGTTGTCCACCGACGAAAACCACCCCTGCTCCCCATCAAAAAATCCAACAAAAGGTAGCAACAAATTTTTAGATAGGAATTATTCCATATTGATAAAATATTACACGTAAGATTTTCTTTAATTGTTTAGTAGCCAAACAGCCAAAACCTGCACACAACTACACCTAACTGTAAGGATAATGTTTCATTCAGAAGATGAGAGTCCAACAGACTTCAAAGCTTAGCAGAGATCATAAAGTCACTTTTTCTTTTGAAACCCACCCTCTAACCCTCTAATCTTGCTAACCAGGATCAGCTTTTATTCATTAGTGTATTGTAAGTACCAATAGTTTTCTGTGTAAAGAAAACATTACACTACAGACTACATGTAAATATTATCCTAATTCAATATGAAAAGATAGCTTATTTCCTAAAAAACGTGAAGAGAAAAGCTATGGCTTAAACAACTCTGAAGTGATTGGAGCACAGGACAGCAGGACCTACCAAAGTGGTTCTTAACATCTAGAAATTAAAGAAGAGACTCTACCTTTTATAAGCAAGGACTCCTTTGCTGAGGATCAGATAATTGGCTTCTTTCACAGCCAACTTTTCTATAACTGTCTGGGACACTTAGGCCTGTTTCAGATACTATCACAAGATAGTGAGGCTTAAATAAAATCAGAATGCACATAGACTGTTAAAATTCTTACTTTGACTGCTTTGCTCCTGCTCTAAAAAGGACAATAGCTTGTTTTTCCAGAGGCTGACTCACTGCTGCTGGTCATACAAGCCCAGAAGGAAAGAATCACAAGTATTGAACCCAGTTGGTCCCTTGAGATAAACATAGGCTGGATCTGTAGTGACCAAGAAAGGTAAACTGAACGACAGGCCTATGTTTTCTCTACCTGAAAGTAAATATATGAGACTGCAATTCATGCAACAAGAGATTTAAGGAAAGGAAAAAAAAAAAACAGAAAGAAAAAAAAGGGGGGGAAAGGGGGAGGCGAGACCTGCAACATGACAGCAGTTATACGAAAGAGGAAAGTACTTCCTTCACCAAAGAACTAACATTTCAGCATTCCAGAAGTCTTTACTCACTTTTCTCTGCATCACTATTATTACTGCCATTTTTTTCAGTTGGCAAGTCATGAAACTTTACAGGAACATATAAAGGTTCACTCTGTAATGAATCAGTATAAGTAAAAATACAGTTAAGCAGGATATTTAAATTACAAGTAATAGAATTAAATTAGCAAATTTGAAAACTAAATAAAGAAAAGCTTGGTGAATAGTAACAGAATCAAACTTAAAAGTGGTTTTGAATGCAGTGGATAGACTTGTCAAAAATGTGCATGCATAATGTATATAATGTATTTGCACATGTTGGTAAAATGCAGTATTCAGAAAGAATACTTCTGTGTATATCATCATGAACACAAAAACTATGAGCAGAAAATTCAAACCTACTGATTTAAAATTATGAAACAACTGATCAATATCACAGATGTTTATTAGAACTATAGCTTCAGTCCAAACTATAAATTAGAAACAAACTAGAAAATACAGAATATACATACAGAAATTACTATGTACTCATTTTCTCACAAACTAGAACTAAACATGACAAAACTTTGGGAAATGAACTCCAATGTACAACACATTTATAAGTATTTTAAGCAGTTAAAACTTCTGCTAACAAGACAAGTTTTAAGCTGCTAGTTTAGATTGAATTAATAAACTGTAAGAGTGAAGTAATAAAAAAAGATCTGGTAGTTGCATTTTCATTAGGCTCCTTGTTTAGGACCAGATTTTTTGTGGATGCTTAAATTGTCCAAGATTCTAGAGTGAGGTGATCTGAACAAATTAGGCAGACTAAGATTTTATTGTTAAATGTAGATAGATAAAGTTGAGGGGAAAAAAACCCAATAAAAAATTAAATGAAGGATATGTCTGAAAATAATCTCTCTTCAACTCAATTGCATCCCCCTACTCTGTTACAGAGACGGTGCAAACTTAAAAAGTTTTGTGGTTTGGATACATATCTACATGTGGCCCTCTGATTCAGGTACACTGATTAAGCAGCAATCTGTGATCAATGGGGGATTTATGGATGATGAAAATCACCACAAAAATGCTGCCTGGCAGTGCAGCTTACCAACACATGACCAGGACTCACACTGAAACTGAGTCCGTTTCTCTCTCAAAATGCAATGCAGGATCACAGTGTACAAAATACTCCACTGACTGAATGATTCTGTTGTATATTTTGGACTTGAAAACTGTTTGGCTTTACCACCAGGTCTCCACAGGTGGCTTTGGCAGGTAGTGAGCTGAATATTTAAAGGTTTCCTTTGTATGACATAGTATTTCTTTGACAAACTGCTACAAAAACATTCAAAAGTGTTTTATTGAGCTGAGGAACCTGTATTTCTTATAATAAGCCATCTCATAATTTGCAGCACTTAGTAGTAACATATAAGTTACCAATCCTCTTTGCCAAAAACTATAGCATTTAAGACTATCATATTTTAAAATCTGTAATTCAGGTTAGTGGTTCCATGTCATTGTAAAGCATTGACCTTCACAAATTCAGGCACTTACCAGAGAACTGTTTACAGTGTTATCTGTTGTACAAGCAGCAAAATAACCTTCGGCATCTGCAAACTAATTACAGAACTTTAAATGTAATAAACTATCAAGGTACAGTTATTAACAACTGATTTTTTTTCAGAATAAGTTTTTTAATGGCTTTTTCCATAATTCTGTCACAATTCCCTCTCTCCCCTCAGCCCTCCTCCCCAGTACCAAGAGGGCTTACAAATTCAGTAAATAATTTCAGTATTTCCTTGTAACTCTTGGAGAACCTTACTGAATTCAACTACCCTGGTATGAACGCAGGATGAGACTGTTAGGAAAGCCAAAACCTGTTAAGTTTAGTCTTAGCAATAAATGCTTTACTAAATTATTGTGCATGAATTAACAAGCTGCTTCTTTCTTCATTTTACTGAGGCAGAGTTCCTTTGTATAAAAATGTGGGACTCTGCCTCAGTTTTAACAACACTTAAATTAGGATGAGGTCAAGTAGCACTTTCCCTCTTCTTTCTGCACCTTACCAACCCGCTCCCTGAACTGCAGCTTGCTGTTCTACCATTATCTATTAAACAAAGGTAGCAATCTACTAAACAAAGCCTCCACTGTGGAAGAGGACTTAAATGTAAGGTGTGAGTGTTTACCCAAGAAATCACTATTGAAATAAAACCCTATAAATGTATATTTGCTCCAGATTAATAAGCACAAGGTATTTTAAAGGTACTTATAATGATTATATGGTTGAATATTTAACTACACTCCTTGTGGGGGGGAGGGAATCTTCTAACTGGACATTACAGTCCTGTCTGCACTGTTCTTTTGAAATAGGCTAACATCAAAGTAATGGCCATTTCCTACAAATTAGTTTAACATTATTTATCTATAAGATTAGAAAGGAAAAATAGTGAGATTCCAGTAGCAGTGTCATGAGTGCCACACACGTGACAGACTGAGCACTCTTACTCATTGCTGTCCAGTTCATGAGATCATACTGTCTTTTTCTTAGAGAGAGCAGTGCACAAGATTCAGCTGGTCAGTGGAACCACTATAACTCACATTAGGCAGCAGCTTATTCTTACTATTCTACTTATCTGCTCAGATTAATAAATTTGGCCAGTATAATTGCTCTGCACATCACCTGTCTGTAAAGAAACTCTAAGCTCTGTTTAAGGCCTGCTTATCTTATGCAGATCCTGAACAATATCAAGTCTAACATGTGCCATACTATGCACAGACACTTGGCATTGATCTAGCAAAGATTATGTCAAGATAACAGCCATCTCTAAATGTTCTTTGTGTTTAACTCAAATTTGAAACAAAAACCCCAAACTGTTTATTTTTCTGGGGTTATTTTTGTTCTTTATGGTCTGGGTTTTTTTAAATAAAAATAATTTGGCTAAAAGTCATGTAACACTCTAATTTAATTATATAGTGTCACTATCAGTGAAGTTTAATACATCCAGAAGATCTGAAGTCCATTTCTTTCACACAAGCTCATTTCTATAACGACATGTTGATTAACAGCATGTTCTTGGATCGCATTTTCTGTTCTTTTAATGTGAGATTAATATCAGACCAAATGCCTCACTGCTTCCTGAATCCTGCTGTTCAGCATTCTGAAACACTGGCACAGAACAAGCATCTCTTAATTTCCTTAAAAAAAAAAAGTATTTCTGTCATACAACAATAATTTTAGACTTCAGCACAAACTATGCCTAGCTCCAGAGTGGGCAAAGGAATGTCACTGATGCATAAAGGCTATAAAAAACCAGTATTAACAACAACAAAAGCATAATTCTATCATGTTTCATGCTTACTAAATATAACTTCAAAACCCTCAAAACCTCTTAGCAAACAGTTCATAGTTGTGCCAGAGACAAGAAGAGTCAGTACTAAATATCAACTACAGAGTCCAAATTCTGATTCCGTTGGTTACAGTTGTAGGGGAAGAAAAAGGGAACCAACAGCCAACATTGCTGAGGGTCATTAGCTCTTCATAAAAGGAATTATATTCTGCAACTGTCCACAGTTAAATACCAGGTTAAATGGGCCAATGGTCTGTCCCAGTAAAGCATTTCTTATGACTCCTGGTACATTTCATATCGCTTTTTCCTTTCCTTTCATCCTTTCACAAGACAAGTATGCCTGCCATGTCCTCGTGTGCCAGGATTCAGTTTATAATTACTTTTCTGAAAGTACTATTTCATAAATATGTAAACTCTGCTCCTCTCTAGTTCCTATTTTAAGCTTTTTTTCTGTACAAACTTAAACGAATACCAAAACATTTACAGAGTTATGATACTTACAAAGGCTGCATGCCTTCCACGAAACCCACGAGTACACTGTTGCCTCCATGGTTTCCAAACAATAAATCCCAAGAGGTACAGAACAAACATGGATGTTTTTGCAAACGTACTGAAAAAAGGTTTGTTGTACTTTGTAAAAACATACTGTGGAAAGAAAATAATTGCAGTATCCAAAATTACCAAATAGGTGAGAATTCACAAAAATGAATGAACAGGTGTGAGAATATACTGCAGAACACTCAGGTTCCTGAAAAGACAGTGCTATAAACATTGGCAGGGATGACCAAAATAACCATGTGCCCTACTTTTTCTGGGGATACCCCCTCAAGCTATTTCTAATGCCAACAAGAAGGCACTGAGCCATTTTGTAAGACACTATGCCACCAGATCAAAATTATTTATTACTTGTATCTAACCGAGCAATACATTTATATGCCACTGAACTCAAATAGATCTGAAAATACCTTTATATACAAATATTTTCTAAATTAAAGGCCCCTTTTGTAAGCAATAACATAGTAATAAAAAATTAGAGAATAATACTTTGATCAAATAACATTTGAGTATCAATAGTGATTCCATTTGCTCATTGGAAAAAATGTTTTATTAATAATACATGTTAAGAACAAACATTTGTATATGTCTAATTTCAGGACTGATATAAAACATAACAGAAACCTGAATTTGACCAGAATTTGTTAAATTTCTTAAAAACTCGATTTCCATTGCTGAAGCTCTAAGTCCTCAAACTTAACAAGAAGTAAATACCACAACAGTTTCAATATGGTGAACATATGAACTAGATGCAATTACAAGGCTTAAACTCCATGACCTGAGCCCTTTCATCCTGGACTTCTATATGTCCTGATCTATAATTCACCACCAGCCTGCCACGTTACACCCCATTTGCTACTTTTTGGGAAACATATCGGCATTATTTTAATCATTATGGTAATAAACAAAACAAACTCCCTATTTACAGTACATAGTTATGACTTTATGCTGTTCAATTTTAAAGTCCTCAGTAACACCTTCTGTCTCAAAAGCAGCAGTCACTGAGTTGAGCTTATTTGTAACTTTTAGTGGATATAGGCTGGTTCACTAAACCAAAGGGTATCATCTTCCCCGTACTGAAAAGGCGGTTAAACATTACACAACACCCACTGAGTATTTCAGTGACCATGTTTCTGCTGCATCTATCTCTTCAATAGGCTTCTGTTTTCCCTTTAAAAGTGTGGACCAATACTTACAGAAGTGAGTTCCGAAGAGGCAACCCATATCACATCAACGAGGAGGAGGATGACGATTCCCAGAGCCAGTCGCCGACGCTGAGCGGATGAACTGCTCTGGGAGCTCATTCGGTTCATGATAAAAACCCACACCATTTGTAACCTGGTTAAGGTCAATAAAGGAATAAACCCCAAAAGATTACACACAGTGACACAAAAAAACCCTAATAAACTGCAGGACAAATGTTTCATATGCGTGAACTGGGCGCATATGTAAAGACACATATGCTTGTGCTTGTTAAAAAGCAGATCTTTGACAGATAAGGCATGAAATTTTCATTGGGGTAATTAGAAAGTAAATTTTGACTTTCAGAGAATTTATCAACTGCTCTAGCACCGAAGTAAGCAAAAGGAGGTAAACCATACAATGCCTTTTTGGAATTTCTATGCTACAAGTTCTGCTAAATTTGAAACTATGTTTTGGTAAATTCAGATACCTGACAGTACAAATTAGTTTGATGCCTTAAGTCAAATATAATTCTGCTAAAGGTAGTCAGAAACGTGTTTAAACTTAAGCACTCAACAAACATTTCCAAAGTCATAGCAGCACATTTGGTGCTGATCCCTCAAAATTATGATCCCTCAAAGCATGAAGAGTTTAAAAAAAAAAAAAAAACAAAAAAAATTTATTGTTAACTTTAAAAAGTAACCCTTTACAGAGCAGCTCCTGATTTTCCCAGTAAACAGAGGTGATCTACTTGGCTAACACAGTTTGATGAATATAAATTAAACTTTGTTTTGTCTATGTGTCAACTTACAAATACTTACTGTCTTTTCCTTACTTAAAAATTATTTATGAAAAAGACAGTGTCATAATGTCTTCAGTAAGGAAGCTCCATTTCTTGTTTTCAGAGTAGCCTGTTCCTTAGATTAATGATTCAAATGCCCAGATATGCACAAGTGCATTGGAGATAATGGCTTTGTTTCCTGGTTTGACTCATGCCTCTCCTTTACAATACAGTTTCTGCCACGTTCAAATCTTGACACTTTTTCCTCCATTTCTCAAAGGGTTTCTTTCCAAAGAAAAATGAACAGGCAGAGTTCCTGAAGTGTAATTATACCACTAGATCTATGCTGATATATTCCATGTGTGGGCAACAGTTCTGGATAATTACTCTGCCTTTCTGATAGAATGGTGGGATTGACAAAAGAAAGCAGAAGTCTGTAAGTAGGGAGGGGCAAAGTTATAAAAGGCTCAGCAAGGAATTACAGTTTTTACTTGATAAGGAATAAAGGAGAAACATTTGGTCTCAAAGAGAGAATAAATCAGTGTATTACCTTAAACTCGAGCAAACTAACAGAGAGGTTTTCATGCTTGAAAGCTCATAAAGGTTTTTTCAGGTTTTATGAATTGGTTTAATAGATGATACGTATTATACTCTACAAACTTTGCCTTCATTTTATTATGACTATGAACCATTATATTAAGTTATATTATATACAGCCCAAAAATTGCTCGTGTGGTTGCATAATATGAAGCAAAAATGGAAGGTGGGCATGAAAGAGTTCAAACGAGCTGGAAGGAAGAAATCTCACTGCATGTCAGGCTACAGCACAATTCATGAACAGTGTTAAGGTGTACTAGAATTGGAACACACTCCTGCCTCCCACCCGTTACGTGCTGCAGGAAGGAGGGGGAGAAGCTGCTGGAGACAGGAAGGAGCAGCAGTAGCCTGATAAACTGGATGTCTCTACATCAGATGCTCACATCTACAGCTATTCTGTTCTCACCACAAACTGCTTCAAAGGGTACAGCACATACACACGGTGAACAGAGATCACGCAACGATATTGTGCACAGTCTGTAGTTGCTCAGTATTGTACTCAGCTTGTCTACATCAGGCTTGTACAAATACCTTGCTCTAAGATCCCTCAGCAGGAAGGAAGTAAAGGATGATAGAATATCCACTACTACTTAGAGAAGAACTTACATATAAAGTTATTCACAGTCTAACTGCACACTGCACATTTTCTTTTGTACTCACGATAAGTAGATTCTAAAATTCTAAATAAAGAACCCATAATTATGTCTTGAAGTTGAAATTTTTTGTATGCTACAGTAAGAGCAGCTATTACTTTCTCATCTGACTACAAAGTATCTGTTTAACATTTCTGTGCTCCTAATATAGCCCTTTGCTTGATTCTTCCCTAACAAGGCAAAAAGCTCATCAAGAAAGGGTGAGTACAAAGTCCTCATTGTGCAGCACGAGGCACCTTCAAGCCATAGGCAATACTTGAAGTGCCTATAATGTTCAGCAAAAAAACAGAACCGTACGGAAACTGATAAGGAAACTGTTTTAGGACAGGATTAAAACCCTGTAAAACATGACACAAAATGCAAAGACAGATAGAAACTACTATTTTGAGAAGTTCTAGACAGACACATTGTCTGTACAAAGTACAAGTACTGATGAACTTGCAATGAAATACATCTCCACACATTTCTTTATGTTTGGCCTCTGTACATTCAGGGCAACATGGTCTGACAGAAATGAACACAAAAGAACAAGATTTACTTTTCGCATACATACCTTTCACAATAACTGTAAAAAAAGAAAGAAAAAATGCTGACTAACAAGCTTCACACATCATGTCAAAGTGAAGACAGTCTCCTAAAATGGAAAAAAAAAAAAAAAGCAAAGTTAAAAACATTGTGTACATGTGTATATTGCACTTATATTTGCAAAACATTTTCTAAAATGTTCAGTTCCATAAGTTCTGCTGCAGCTCAAGTCCTAAGTGTTGAGGACAGACAGGTCTACAACCTTAAGAACTGACCTTCATCAAAAATGCTAGAACAGAACTGAATTACAAGAAAACAGCTTTTTTAATTTTACTACTTTTGATATTTCAAAGAACATGATCCCTTCCTTATTAATTAAAGAGGTTCACATGAGAAACAAGAACCTGATGATGTTAAATTCTGATTTTTAAGCTATGCAGAGAAAGGCCCTATTGTTAAGCCCACATTCCTAAACAAAGCATCTAAACATTATAGTTAGGAAGGTAGTGGAAGAGTGTATAGGCTTTTTGCCCTTAAAATACTCTAGAAAGATAAGGCACCTCCATGTTATGTCCTGTGGAAACCCAATATCTTTCCTTAACAGGATACAGCATTATTACTGTATTAAAACAAAACAATACACCACACTACCTAAAACTTTTCTTTTTAAAATTTTAAACTTGGATCCTACAAACACATTCAATAAAAAGCCTTACATAGGGAAAGAAACATTACACATAAGGGACTTTAGAAAAATATTATACCAGACTAACTGGAAGCCCACCTGATATGCAACTATTTGCAAATCCAGATGTTGCCAACTATACTCCAAGATGGAGCACAACCAAGAATAATAAAGGTATAAGTTTTATTGCCCAGAAGTGCTGGATTTTTATTTTATTATTAATATTATTCATGTGAAATCTTGCTAAACTCTTTTCTAGGAATAACCTGAATTGACAGGAGTCAGACACTACACTAATGAGTGACAAATTAGAGCCCTGGACAAAAGTAGCAGCAAGGGCAAAACTAAATGCTTAACCTAAATCTTGCCTTTGATTACCTGTCAAGATTGGCTCAAAGTTTATAAACTGTTAACAGGCACCAAAAGCTAAATTCATGCTTCTCACCTACTAGATTAAAAGGTAATCTGTAAGGATGGACCACAAAGCCTGCGATTCAGCCCCCACTGAACTCAACATTTACATACTGCTCAACATCCACCAAGTTCAAACCTTTTCCACACAGTTTACCAAATTGCTACAGCTGATTAAAAAAAAAAGCCAACAATAAGCAAACAAACTGAAAGATGCAAGTTGCATTTTTAAGACACAAGCATGTGATTATCCATCTCCTACTCCACAAAGCCTAAACTCACTGTAGATCCTGAACACCTGTTTAGTTCAGTGCCTTCACATACAAAGACTAGCTGCTAGTCAGGCTTTTCTTTTTACACTACCAACCCAATTAGAGATTAAGATCAGTATCTCAGATAACCAAGACTTAAACCAGAAGGCTTTTATTGATATAAAGCTCAAACAATTCGAACATCCCCAATTCAGGCATCCAAAAGAACCAAATATAAAAATAACAAAAAGAAAGCAGAAAAGACACTTAAAAATTTTTCCCTCCGGGCACACTAACACAGAGATCATTAAGAGAAAGATACTATTCAGTTGCTTACTTCTGGCCCCTACTTAATCCATATTTTAGTTATATTCAAGTGAAAATGTGCAGAACTTGCATCTAAATTCAGTTATTATGCCAGACATATACCCTACCCTTTATCAGCATGTACGATCTCCCGTGGGCTGTTCTCACTGGAGCTGATCACACAAAACCCTGTTCAATGCTTATTACCAATAATTAGCCCATTTCAGGATAAGGATAAAAGTATAGTATATTGCCATAACATCTGACACCTAAACCAAGAACTGCTCAAGACACTTCTCCCTAAGAACATGGCTTTACCCTTACAAAAGTGAAAAAGTTATGATAAATTTAAGCCATGAGAAGACATATAGGCTGAAATAAAAATGACGGTTTAAAAGTAAATACTATATTCTACTCTATTAAATACAGCAGAAACTTCAGCATGTTTGCCTTTTGTTTCCATTATTAGGAAATAAATATGCCTTCCACATAACTTTAAATATACCAGTCAAAATCTGACATTTAAAGGAATATTCATTTAAAAGGCATTTCTTAATATCATTATCATTTTTAGCAAATAGCATGGAGATCTTCTAAAGCCTTTTTTTATTCATTTATTTACCATTTCCACAGTCTTAGACTTGGCGCTGTCATCTCGTGGAACCATTTTTAAGCCAGTTACATGAAGATCTTCTGAAAAAAAAATTAAAAATGTACTTAACATTTCTTGTCATGACACTGTATTTTGGCTTTAAAATGTTGCAGTATCTTAGATCATGCAAGCACAGTCACTGCTTTAATTTATGATATCAAAAAAATATAAAAAATTATCTCACTATGTAGTCTACAGTGTATGTTCACATACGCGATTGCGCTAAAGCTACCAGACACAGCAGCCTGTCCAACTCTGCTGTTCCAAACATGCAACAAGCAACCTCTGAGGGCAGAATGTATAACTTCACCATTGACACTTCATGTGCAACCTTATTTTAATAGCGTTAAATGCTTCTTTTTGCAGATTATCACTTTTCCACTTTAAAAGTTCCACCCCAAAAATCATGTGAAACTTACAAACTACAAAATTAATTCTGTTGCATTGACAGTTAGGAAAGAGGACATTATAAGCCAGAGAACTGCCAAATAATTGCAAAAGAGAAGTACTGCATCTGGCTGTTCTATAAGGAAAACACAGCCCCTCCTGCCCCAAAAGAAAAAAAAAAAAAATCAAAGAGTACATAACAAGAATGACAACAGACCCAGATCAGCAGCTCAGCCACAAACCATGGTGCAAGCAAGCCAACTTGAAATTCTTCCTTGTATTTACTCAAGATTATTTCATACACAATTTGAAAGACAACATACCAAGATAAGGCTTGCACACAGAAGAAATGGGTTTAGTTTTTCCAGTTATACCAGCTACTCCAATAATACAAGTTCTGGGATACAACCTCCTCCCCCTTTTGACATGTGCTGTCATCAGGTGATTCTTGTTTCACATTTGATTACTTTTGAGATAAGATAAACAGAAACATTGCTTTCACTCTAACCAGAAAAAATCTGAAAGTAAACTCATTTTACACCCATAGGAAATGTACATTAAATCAATGTTAACCTAACACAGCCCTGACCTCACTACGAAGGGTGTCACAAGATGAGAGCAAAGGCAAGAATCTCCAGGAGGGGTGGAAAGATGAGCCTTATGCAACATAACTATTCCACTCACTACAGCCCTGTCATTTTTACTCAAAGAAAGTAGGATCCCTAATATATAGTGAAGCAAAAGATCCAAAAAACAAGAAGCCAAGTCTTGCACACCAGTACTGAGTACTGCAAGCAGAGTACTGCAAGCACTGTTCCTAGCTAAATAAAAAGTTATACAACACTGAAGTTTGAACAGAAAGCATGTTAATTTTATTAACAAAACAAGAGAATTCAACTTAATATAAAGAGATGTTTTAGGAATCTTGCATTGCACAATGTTACAGTCATACTATCAAACTGTCATGGCACAGCTGAATCTGGTATCTAAGGAATAAAAATAACACTTGAAATTCAAGTTTCCTATCCAGCACTTACCCAAAATTCATGAAACAATGTTTCTTAGAACTAGTAACAGAGAATATTAACCAATTGCATACTTCAGAGTCTTTACCAGCTACCAGATCATCCAAGCACACAGTTCTCAGTTCATTCCCATGTCACCCCAGCAAGGCTGTGACCCTGTTGGACATGAACAATTCTGACTGGACTGAGTTAGAAACACCCAAGTTTCAGGTGTGCAGAGTGAAAGCTGACAAGTGGAACTGACACTGACCTCCTCCTCAGGCTCATCCAGGAACATTAGAAGAAAAAGCCCCATGTCAAGCTGCCAAGGCGTTACCACGTACAGGGCAATCTCCCAGTCACCGGTAGCTATATATTTAACATCAGCTAAGGACTACAAATGACATCCATTTCACATGCTGCAGATCTAATCTTGTCTAGCGTAAGGACTAAACATATCGTAAAGAATCACAGGATATACAGCCACGTATCCCTGATAAGGACTAGCAAGGCAGCTTTCAACGGGACGCTGGCAGCTAAAACCAGAGCCCTCCAGGCATGGGAGAAATCGGCAGAATCACCACACTCAGAGTTAAGGGGGGGGTCTCCTCCTTCCTTCCTGTCAAATGGTATCTCTGGGGGAAAGTAGTGGGAAGAGAGTGAAGGAAATTAGTAAGTCTCCTTAATGCACTCAAAAAAAAGTGGATGCCTGAGGAGAAAGAAATGTGGATCAAGCCTTTGGGATTTTGAAAGAGGAAGGATGCGTATCCTGCACTTGCAGCTAAAATACTAGAGACCACTGGAGCAAAGGGAGCTGCAACCCAAGCAGGGGGTGCACAGACCCCCACACACACCCCAGGAGAGGCAGGACAGTGGTGCCAGCTCAGAATCACTGAATCCATCAGGCTGGAAAACACCTCGGAGATCATCAAGTCCAACCTATGACCAAACACCACCGTGTCAACCAGAACATGGCACTGAGTGCCACGTCCAGTCTTTCCTTAAACTTGTCCAGGGACGGTGGCCTGAACACCTCCCTGGGCAGCCCATTCCATTGTTTAATCTTCCTTTCTCTGAAGAATTTCTTCCAAATGTCCAACTTAAACCTCCCATGGCGCAACTTAAGACTGTTTCCTCTCGTCCTGTCACTGGCTGCCTGGGAGAAGAGCCCGACCCCCATCCGCCCAGAATCTCCGTCAGGGAACGATAAGGTCGCCTCTGAGCCTCTTCTTATCCGGGCTGATCCTCCGCTCAGCTCCCTCAGCCGCTCCTCACAGGACTTGTGCTCCAGACCCTTCACCAACTCCGTTGCCCATCTCTGGACTCTCTCCAGCCCCTCAATGCTTTTCCTGCGGTGAGAGATGAAAGGGCTGGGCACAGCACTCGAGGTGCGGCCTCTCCAGTGCCGAGTTCAGCGGCGGAATCACTTCCCTGCTCCTACTACACTATTCCTGTCACACGCTGGCTCCGGGCAGAGCGGGACCCCTCCGTACGCAGCCCCCTCATCCCGGGCAGGGGCTGCCCTGCCCGGGGCGGGCAGCGCAGAGCGCCTTTCCCGCGCCGCTGTCACGGGTGGACGGGGCCGAGGGACGGCTGCACCGAGTCACTCACACACACACACACACTCCCGTCCCGGGCGCGGAGCAGAGCTCCCTCCCGGCCTCACCGCCCGCAGCCCCGCGGTTTCTCTCCCCCCGGCCGGTCCCTCCCGGCAGTACCTGAGGCCCCGCCGGGCCCGGCGCCCCCAGCGCTCCGTCCGGCGGCGGCACCGCCCGCCCGCGCCGGACACTCGCAATCCATCGCCGAGACCGCGAGCGACTGCCCCGCCCCGTCCGCAGGACGGCCCCATCGAGCCGCTCGGCCGGCAGCTCGCCACCCCTGCCCGGGCTGCGGGAGGAGACAGGGGGAGATCCGTCGGGGGATGGAGTCTGCCGCGTTCCCGTTCTTGTCCTCGTCCCCATCCCCATTCCTATCCCCGTCTCTATCCCCTTCGTCGTCCGCATCGCTGACCCATCCCCGTCCCCATCCCTATCCCCGTCCTCATCCCCATGCTCATGCCCATGCCCGTTCCCACTCATCCCCATGACCAATCCCAACGCCATCCCTATTCCCGTTCCCATCCTGTCTGTCCTCTGGCGCTGTGCCAAATGCTGAAGTCCCGGTTCCCGCACCGCGGTGTCCCCGGGTATGTCCGGGGACGGGTGGGAGCAGCTTTGCTCCATGTCCCACTTGGAAACCCCGCTCCGCCGCCAGCAATGCCGCGCTGGGCTCCAGCTCCTCTCCTGGAGTCCTCTCCGGCCCGGCGGGAACGGGGGACAGCGGGAAGAGCCACCGCGGGTGGTAAACCCGGATTTATGCTGGTTTTACCAGCCGTGTGACATCCCTTGCAGCTCCTAGGCAGCTCTGCCTCGGCTCCTTGGAGCAGAATTGGCTGTTCCATGGAGATGGACCCATGGGAATGGTTAGAAGAGCTCTTACGGAGGAGAACTCCCTCCGGATAGACGGGCAGTTACCTAGGATTTATACGGGCTTTTCCAAAGCACTGAGATAAGCAGGTCAAGAAAAAAGGAAAGGATACTAAAATATGAAGGAATAGAGAAAGCAGAGGAAGAGAGCACGGACTGAAGAACTAGAGATGGAGAAGTGGGATGGAGCTTGAAACTAGTCTGTCAAAAAAAAAGGGAAGAAATTAAAAACAACGTGTGCAAGACCCTTGAGAAATGTCCTAAAATGCAGTGAGATGGTGGAACCTTTATTTCATAGTTACTGTAATATTTAAGCTCTGTGATACAAAATCTCATAGGACTGGGAAGTAGTGTCAACTAATTAAATTCTCAAAATGTCTGCTTCACTAACACACTTTTAATAGTATAAAAAAGTGAAATTGTGTATAAGCTATATTAAAGCAGACTTCCCTTAAATTTGAGATGTGTAAGTTAGTGACTAACAAGCTGTAAAAGGAAATACTAGACAAAATGTACCAAAAATAGTGAATAAAAAGAACTATCATAGGCTTAGATGAAATTGCAAAATCAAGTTCTGGTCTTGTTTGTGCTGGTTTTGTAGTCCACGTTACCTCCTTGTAGTCAGTGTTGATTTGTATTTAGGAACTGAGCTCATAATACCAACCTAAAGATAACCAATGGTGTATGTCGTGTTCCAGATTACTCAGTATTCACCTACTAACAGAAATAAAGCTTTTTTTTTAAATGTAACTACTACATATTTGGGGAATTTTATGGTAAAAACTGCTAGGAAATAATAGTAAGCAATGTATACGCATGAGTAGGAAGGTAAATGACATTAAATTGTAATTAGGTGATGCATATGGTATAGCTGTGAAGCTATTAAGTGCTACTCACTCTTACAAAGTTTTGAAATCAAACATGATATTTCACCCTTCCTACAAGTTAGTGATTGAAAAAAATCCATTATCTCTCATATAAAAATGTTATGTCTTATCATCATCCATCTGGGTGTAACTGTTGGGGTTGAACTATTTCCTATATATAAACAAAAGTTACTTCTTAAGAAGAAAAGAAAAAACTTTTAATCTCAAAGCACTTTTAATCTCAAACTGGTTTGGGCTTTTCATGTGAGACTTAATTCCTTAATATACCTGTATTTTAATTTACATATAGTAGCCCTAAGAGACATCTAACAAGCTTGATGCCTCATAAAACTGGTTGTTAAAAATAGTAAGACACAATTCTTACCCTGAAGCATTTATAGCATAAATGACACAAGGAAATGTAGTGAATTACACTTTTGGTTCAAACTGTTCTTTTTGATGTACTCTTGAGTGTATACATTATAAATGATAGTGTATTTATTTATGGTGCTTCTGTCCTCACTAACTTCTACCTTTAAGCCAATATTGCCCAAATGTGCAGTATGGTGCTTTTATATGAAATTTTGACTTTACAGCTTCGGAAAGAGATTTTAGGTAAAATGAATGAATTTCTTAGACAAAACTGCAGGAAAATAGCACTGCTCTTGAAATGGTGCATTCTGTGGGATTGGAAGAGCTGAAAATTACACAAAGTGTAATTGCAAAAATGGGGGTGTATCTCACACCATCTAATTTTCTTGGGTCTTGCAGATCTTTGCTTCAAGTATTTATACTGAGACTCAGTAAACTTACATGGATTATCCAAGGGCAGCCAGTTATTAAGTGACGAAACCCGAGAAGACAACCGAAGAGTTATGACTACAGTACTCTAACAGAAAAACTGCACATAAGACTTCTTTATAGCTAATAGTGCCTTTACTAAATAATATATTGAAGAATATTATGCATAATTTATATTAAAATGGAGTGAACATTTTGTATTAGAAAAAAAAGGAAAACACTGTTTGTTCTTGTGAACAGGGAGATAAATAAAGCAACAGGGACAGTTTTGATTCTCAGGCTCTTCTGTCTTACTTATGTGTTGATAGAAAAGCTTTGGAAAAGGGGAATTCATCTTTGAGAACAAGCATAATAAAGTTCAGCTTGGTTTACTGCCCCTGGAAAGTGTTGTCCCACAATGAGTGGCAGTAGCTGGTGCTAGGGATAGCAAAATAACTGATATGCAGATTTTGTGTCTTTTCTTCCTTTAATCTCCTTTGACAGTGGAAAGGACATGAAATCCCAACTGAACTAAAACAAACTTTCTGGGTGTAACTCCATGTGTCCTCTACTGCATGTGAGTTTTCCTCTTTAGGAGGCTACACAGTTTGCATCTTAACGTGGCAACACAGTTAAATCCACCTTGTCAATGTTTTGATTTTAAACATTTTGACTGGGGCAGGCAAACAGGAGACAACTGCAGTCCTTAAGGTGGAGTGCCAAAATTCTTGTCACAGTATGAGGCACTTGTGCTGTGGTTCCTGAGGCAGCTGAAGAAAAACAGGTCAACATTGTCAGAAGCCAAGAAATTTGTACTTATTGCACTTAGAAATATTACAGGACTTCAGTATTTTTAGCTCTTGATTAAGTAATTTGCTTCCTATTGTAAAAGTTCACATGATGATCTTGTGTCTTCTCTGACAGAAACTATTATAAGAATGATTTCCTTTTTTTTTTTTACTGTTCCTTTTTTAGGAATTAGATTTCAGTAAGCACATGTAATAAAACTATATGTATCTTGCAAATATACACATACTGCATATTTATTTTTCTTGCTGTGCATATTTTAGTTACATAAATAGCACTTCTTATAGGCAAAACAAAATTATATCTACTTCCCAGGAGCACTGTAATATTTTCATGAGATAAAACATCTGCTATTTTTACAGACCTGCTAAACTGCACTTATCAAGAGTATTTGAATTTAGTTTCTTCTCGTATATGTTCTACTTAGAAGAACATAACAGCTGATTTGGATGAGATAGATCAGATCCCCAGCAGGAAATTTAATACTCTGGAGGTCTCATAATAGGTCTTTACAAATGAATTGCATCTACTTATTTTAGAGAAATGCTTCCTTCAAAAGGATTTGGAACAGATCTTTGATGAACAAGATATTCATGTTGATGAACAAGGCAAAGCAGCAGAAGACACTGTATTAAAATTTAAGCTGACAAAGTCAGTTTTGATCAACTTCTGTCCTTCTTAGGGAAAGGATGTTGTCTGAGTATTGAGGACTAGACCTGATGTAGGATGTATGACAGCAGAGTTTTCCCCTGTTCCGTTGGGTTAGATCAAAAGTCCATTTAGCTGAGAATCGTCCTGTCTCCACATGACTCATAATAGATGCCTGGGAAAAATGGTGTTGGAAACAGTGGAGTAGTTATTTCCCTGCCACACTCTTCTAATTTTTAGAAATAAATGTAAAATGATAAACAGCATCCTTATCTGGAAGCCTAATTCAGCCACTGTATTTAATAGCTCTCGATGGACCTGTGTATTTGGCTAATCCCTTCTGTGAACCCAGTTATACCATAAAACATGTGCTCTTAAGGATTTGTTTAGGTAGAGTCTTGTGGTGTAAAAGTCACATAACTCGTAATCCCTGTTCCCTTTCACCTTCTTTGCCTTATTTGAGTTTTAACATGTCTTATATTTGTCCTCAACTGTCCTTGAGGTGTCCTCACATGCTAAGTCCTGCTCTGCATGAAGCCACTTGGGACCAAGGCAGCGATTTTGTTGCTGCCTTCCCCTCCTCCCAATCCAGTTCTTGAGATGCTGAAATTAAAATATTCATATGAATATATGAAATATAGTTAGACTGTTGTAGCTACAATTTTCATTTTGTTTTCACTCCTTTTTTTGTGTAATTACAAACATCTTGTATTTTTGACCCTTGCTGAGCCTGTTACATGGCTGTTTTCTTAACAGTTTTACCTGATGACAAGGCTCTAAGAAACCTCAGTGCTTAAAAATGCTTTATTTTGATTAAAATTTATGGTGATTACTATGAAAACTACCAGTACTTACAGAAAAAATGTTACACTGCAGATGTAATAGAAGCAAAAACCGCAAATATTTTTGTAATGTACTTTTTATCAACTGTTACTTTTAATAGCTGTAGAAAACTAATGGGAATTGAGAGCTTTTTCTGCTTGCTATTGAACATTACTTGCAAATATTAGCTAGTAATAAAATTACATACTAGTAAAACAACTCATTTGGGGAACTTGTCATCAGTTATTTCAGTCTCTTTACTCTGCTGATTTATATTAAGAAAGAAAACAGGAAGCTTAATTGGCAATAGGATTTCCCAGACTCAAAATTACTAAATTGCTATCACTCAATTATTTTCAGTAGATGAGTTGTGATCGTAATTTGTCTTAAAAAAAAAAAAAAATACAATTTTAAAAACCATTTGGAAGCCTATTCAAGCAAGCCAAAAAGTAAATGGAAAGTAAACCTTTCAGAAGTGTTCTGAATTACAGAATTACCATGCCATTGAGAAAAATCATACACGGGAGGGGACTGAACGTGTAACCTTCATGTGGGTTGACAGTTAGGAAGTCATTTGAAGACCAGAGCTGGCAGAAATGCATGTGTGAGCATGAATACCTGTGCTGCCTGGAGCCTGGATCCAAAAAACAAACAGGCCTTAACAGAGTCGTATGTGACTTTTACTCACATCGAGTATCCCCACTAAAGGAACTGTTCTAAAGGTCGAGTAAGGCAGTTTTCCCAGCACAAGGTTAATCAGCTGGAATTGCATATAATTTGACCCTGTATGTTCAGAACACAGAACAGTTTTTTGTATTTGTGCTTTTGCACATTCCTGTGTGAATAATCACAATGATTCACTGGGCTCATTGCAACATAAGGTGCTATTCAAAGGGAATTGAAGTATTGCCCAATATAGTAATAGTTAACTGATCCCTTGCTGGGCATGCATAATGTTTCAGATAAGGCAGGTATTCTCTTAAGGAGGGCCCAAAGCAAAGGAATAAATGTCCCATATTGATTCTTAGAGCATTAGCAAGGGACACTAACTGTGTATATACAGAGTATATATTATAGAGTATAACTGTGTATATATTCTGTATAAAGAGCACTCAAATGGATTAAACTGGAAACCATTCTACAGGGAAATACAGGAGGGAAAGTTTCATTTTTCACATCTTACAATTTTAATATGTCCCTCTGGCCTTTTCAATGCAGGTGCTCTTAAAATGCACCAAAAATGAAATTATATCAGATGAGAAATTGCATGGACAGAGCTACCGATTTAGGACTTTGACAATGCATTATTTTTAGATAGAAGGCTTTCAAAATATATTATCCTAAAAGGTCAAGTTGATTGGCTTGTTAGGATGGCACAACAACTTGAAAAGGTGTTTAGTGCTCCAAATAGGGATTTTAATGCCCCTATTCTTACAGTAACATAATTCACATAATCGTCCAACTTGCCCAATTTCCATATTCATTAGCATAATTTAGTGTTTCCTTTTAGTACTGCTTTTCAAAGCAGTAGAGTGAGCTAAACACTTGGATACAATGTTTATTTTAGTTTTGATGTATTTTTGATACTGCATATGTGAAGACCACATCATTAAATGCAGTCTTCTTCAAAGGCATCCATGTAATCTTTAAAGTGGCTGACATAACACTGTAGAGCTGCAAATCAGCTTTTACACTTTTTGATGATCCATTAGAAGTATTGTTTCAGGAAAATTTCCTACGGTCTTTCAGCAGGACAGCAAGAAACCCCAGCTTTACAGAGATGAGTTAATGGTTTCTTTCTCTATATATTACCAAACAGGTTGAATACGCCCAGTATGAAGCTACTCAGCACTCAGAAACAGTGCTTTGAAACTGTTTCGATTTTTTATGCATGCAGCATTGTCACTAGAAATAGAGTTATTTATTTATCAAAGAACACAGCATTTTAAAGTGTTCCACTGTTGACTAACTTGACTAGTATTGTTCATTGTTTCTAAATAAATCATGTATCTTAGTAAGAAACTTGGACTCCAGATAGCTGTGATAATTGAAAAAGATACTGCACGAGCTGTTCATTGCCTTCCCACAGCTCTGCTGGAAAGAACATTCCTTATTCTGTGAGAGAGAACATTCGCCATCCTGATAGAAAGAAGGCAGCCGAATTATTTAACCCATCAGAGGGGATATTTTTAATTATGTCTCATTTTGTCTAGAGACAATTAGGGAGTGCTTATTCATGCTTCTGCAATGGAACTGTTGATGCTGTAATATCCAGCTGACTGGAAGGGCTGGTACCATTTTCAAACAGCACCCTGCTGCATCCAGAGAAGAAGAGCTGTCTATGTGAGTTCCAAATTCTCCTACTTCTCTCCTCCCTGCATTCTCTTAAGTATGTACAGTAAGAGTACCATGGAACAGTGACCACAGTTGTGATATAATAACTTTATAACATCTATTGTCTTCCAAAAGCTAATCCAAGCAGTCAAAGTTTGGATCAACTGAAGAGAATATATTTTTTACAAAAGTCACAACCAAGGAGAAACCCATACACGCATAATACGAGTGTTTCTAAACAGTCCTCCTGTGAAAAGCCATTTAGCATGAGAGGTCTAATATTAACAGCCAAACCCTCTCAAAAGTTGGTAAACAATTGTTAAAGCTTGAACAAGTGTCTCAGAACAGCAACTCATCTGTTTACCTGTCACACATTCAATTGCTTGCAGTTTCAAATGGTTGAATAGCTAAAATAAACCACGATGACATTGTACATTCCATGACTCTTCACGATACTTCTTTTGTGAAATGACCCACTTGGATCATCTTGATCCTCTGTTCCAAGAATTGAAGATCAGGCACTTTTCTTGCTCTTATCCTTGCCACTGTTTTGACGCTTCTTTTTACCCTGGTGAGCTTCTGTGCTCTGCTGGAAAACTCATTGGTTATTACAGATAAATGCAACAGCTGCTAAACTGCAAACTAGTGACATACTGGTTTGATTTAGCACATGAATGACATTTTTGAATAAAAAATAAAAATCGCTAAATTAAAAATGTTGGATTTACATAAGTTTGCAAGTTATCATGGGGTTTATTGAAGTTAATGCTTCATGACATGGTGAGCAGGCACGTTGATGCCTAAAGTACAACCACTAAGGCAGGTCAGGTACTTACAGCTGTTACAGATTTAGGTTCTCAGTTCTGTTGAAGTGTGTAAGTCACATGAAAATGGTAGCAATAGACATTTGTGCCAGCCAAGAAAGTAAATAGGTGCAACTGAGATCATATAATAACATTTCTATTAAATGCAAAACACTTTCCAATCATGGCCAAGCTGTGTAGTACTTGGATTCCATGTGTGACTCTGTGGAGGCTGCACAGTATAGACACAACTCCAGGACAGAGGTTTGTATCCTGCATTGTTGTTGTAAGAATCCTGCTGCCATATTTCTGCTAATTCCCTTACAGAAGCTTTTTAAAGGAACAAGATGTATTTTTTATGAGAAAGCACAGAATAGCAGGATAAAGATACCCAATTTTGAATGAAAAAGCAAGCTGTAAATAGGAATCCAGAGTTTCCTTCGACTTCAGGAGTTTTGCAGATTTTGTCTCAGCACAGAATATCAAATTACTATTTAAGCCATCATATTTTCAGTCAAGTTCTTTTTCTAGGTTTATCTTTTGACACATGTTTTGCTGTTGTTCCCATCAATTATAACAGGCAATAGTGGTGTTTTCATATAATAATCCAAGGATATAAACAAACCCCAGTTTATAAGTTTCTCTCTCTCCTCACACACCTTGTTTCAGTGTACAAAGAATTATAGTTGGTTTTATTTCCCATCTGTTATGTAGAAAAAAAATTATAGTTGGACTAATTATATTTTGAAAGTTAATGGTTTTAGTTGATCTAAGTCAGGACTCTTGGAGAGCAGCCACATCAAATGAGTTCCTGGTAATTTGCCATGACTTCACCATGTGCAGCTCCATGAAATTACATGCCTCCCATATGGCTGTTGCTATAGCTATGCCAAAATCAACCACTAACACTGTATTTTTGATTGTGGCCCTTCCTGGAAGAAATCCACACACATCTTATATACAGGTAGATAAAACATGGTTTTTTGTTTAGTCCCCTGTAGTATCCCACCAACAATTGGAAAATTTGTTCATAATAAAATACTCAGAACACGATGGATAAGTGATTAAGCAATGTACTTTATAATAAATACTTACAATAAAGAAGTATTGTCTAATGGATAAACTAGATCTGATTTTCCTTGGCTGTTTCTCTGGCTTTTATTGTCATCTTTACCTGGGCTCAAGGGCTGTTCAGTGTGAGGTACTACATATTAACGTGCTTTCTAAATTCAGTTTATATCAATCTAAATGGCAATATGCTGTCCTGGGCAAGATCAGATTCTAAGCCCTCCTGAGCATTTCCAAAATCCTTTTACCCCTGCAACTTCTACTTCGTTGTTTTTTTTTTTTTTCCCTCTTGTTCCTTGTACTTTACTGTGGTTCTCAGGCCTGGATCTATATATGGATTCACAGCGTTGTTCTTTCTGCATGCTCAAGGGCAGGCCATTAACTGCATGAGAACAATCCAGAACGAGCAGGATGCTGAAAAGCTTCCCACATAGCTTAGCAAGGGATTTGAAATGCTTTTGTCTAGGTACTCACTTCATCAGGCTGAAGGACTTGTTAAATTTTAATAGTTAGTATTGCCAGAGCTAGTAAATCATACCTGCATGTTGGGAAACTTTGGAGCTCCAAGATTTTGAATAAAAATTCAGGAAAGTTGTCTGCAAATTCCCTCCAGCTGAATCAAATTGTTAGATTGCCTCTGCGTTTACCTGTTGACTAACAGAAATACTTCCCTTCTGACTTTTATCCTCTCCTTCCTTATTCATTTGTATTCATCTGCATTCCCTTGTTTTGTGTTTACCTTGCAAACGGCCTGGAGGCAGACGGAAACAGAAGGGGGATGCTCTGCAATGGTAATTACTTCTGTTATCATGGATATGTAAGATAAGGTCACATGTAACCCAACCCTGCTTATAAAAGCTGGACCTGATGCATCACAGAATGATGCTATTGCTGGATTACGCGTGCTGTATGGGATTTCACGGAGTCATTAAGGTTGGAAAAGACCTCTAAGATCATCGAATTCAACTGTTAGTCCAGCACCACTGTGCTGCCACTAAACCATGTCCACCAAGTGCCACACCCACCTGCCTTTTGAACGCTTACAGGGGTGGTACTAGATAAAGGCAATTCAGGGTTTTCTTCACTCCCATTCCACTGGTAAGATTGAAAGCATACTCAGACTCAGACACTGACTCTGCACATTAAAAAATTTGATTTACGGTACTCCCCGAAATGGTGAAAAGCTTTGCATAAGTTTGGAACTGACTTCTAGCCAAATAAGGATGAAAAGATTCAGATAATTACACCACGAAAACAGGCTGTAGGCTACTACTGCTCCCGTAGTGAAGAAATAAGTAAGGATTGGAAAACATTTCCTTGCAAGAAAGTTTTGAAATACACCAATCAGCACTGCAATCCTGCTGGATCTAGCTGAACTTCAGCTTTATAAGCTCAATTTTGTAATTCAAGCACAAGACTTCTAGGCTAAAAATATCCACCAAGACAATCTAGATGCCAATGTACAAAACTACAAAGGGTCTATACAGGAAGCAGTACTGAAATTTAGATTGATCAATTTGAATTTTGATGAGTAATATGTCAGACTTGTGTTTATGGTTCAACAATGTGAGATAATATTGCTTAAAGAGAAATTTTCCTCCTTTATTATGTTGGACTGGTGCCTGAGTCCACAGCCACCTGAAGAACTGCATCTGGCAAGACTAATAAAATGAAACATGAGCTTTCGTGGCCAGGGAGTTCAGCCTTTCAACTCCTTCCCTTGCAAAACTGTGATTGACTTGGCACCTTGATATTGAGAGAAATCCTATGCTTTTTGGTCCTGAAATGTAAATTCCACTGTAACTCAGTAAAACAAAAAGGACCAGCACTGCTGTTTTTCTTTGTGCAGACTAAGGAAGAACAGAAACTAATAGCAAAAGATTGCAATGGAGTTGCTTAACAGAATTGTTTCACTTTCCATATGAACTCCAGGTTTGTTTTTTTCTGCTCAGTTCTGTTTCACAGAAACAAAAACCTGTACTCACAGGGAGGAAAATACATACAGCCATGGGATATTTTCTGTCAAGTGCATTACAGTCAGTGTTTTTGGGTGTGATTTAATGTTTTATTGTGAAATGATGCTTCATTTCACAATAAAACAAAGCAAAAGATGTTATATCATCAGCATACTTTTATAGCCAATAGTTCTACTATCTATCTTTTGACTTTGCTGTTAAGGCTTAGCTAGAATAATCAGGAGCATTATTTGGAAATATTAGGTAATAAAGACCTAATATTAGGTGATAAAGTTAGCTATGGGACACTAATGACTGCTCTGTTTAAATCTCACTGCAGCTGGACAAACTATCTTGGTGGTGCTGATCCCCTCTGTGCCAGCTCCATGAACTGTGTAGCCAGGACAGGACCTGCCAGCTACATCCTTTCTGCCTGCCTCAGGTTTTTGGCCCTTGCCTCATGCTCCTCCAGGGGGATACTTAAACTCCTGCAGCTGGAACCCTAAGCTGCTCCCTCATTCCAAGACACCATCTGCCAGGCACAGCAGTCGAACCTGCTGCATGTATAACCCTGACAACCAGGTAATAAAACCAAGAGGGAAGTGAAAAGTCCACGTTCTACTTTATATACTAACTGTATTTATTTTAGATAAATATCCACCTATACACAGAGACGTGTACATAAAAAAAGGGCTATTTGCACTTTCTCTGAAAAGCTTTTAGAGATATTCATCTTTAATATTCCAGCACAGCATAGCTCACAAGCTACACGATATCCAGCAGAAGTCCCTTTCATTATCTGTAAAATGTCTCACAATGTTCTATTCATAATTTGCTCTGACATTCAAATAAAAATGTTAATATTCTCAATGTCTCCTTTCCTTGGTTATGTTCCTCAGGAAGATCTGGCAGCCCACAGCAGCCATATGGTGACTTGAACTTCCCAACCAAACTGCCTGGCTCCTGCTACAAAAAGGGATGGTTTTGCTCCCTCCTATCTCATCCTGAAGGGCATGTATCCAGTCCTTCCTTTGCACTGGCACTGACTTGTTTATCCCCCCTCCTCAGGAAAAGAACCTATTAATTAGAGATAGCTTAAAGTAAGTGAGGAGAACTAATGCTTGAAGAAGGGAGTGAGACCACTGTGAGGATACTTGGAGGGCTAGTGGCTCCCTAAGCTACACAGGTCCGAGGTGAAGCCAGGATGTCAGTCTGCGGACCAGGACTGGGGCCAGTGATGTTAACCAGGTAGGCCCGCAGGGACAAGCCAGCAAGCAAGTCTAGAACAGCTCTCACTGACAGCATAGCTCAGACAAAAACTGAGGGCCCAGGGCTGAGCTTAAATGGGTTTACTCTTCTCTCGGACAGGGTGGAGGCTCCTGGTGATGCTGATTAGAGCCATTAAGGTCCATTAGTGCCCACTGAACCCTGTCAATGGCAATTGCTCCTTTTGATGGACTGTCAGATTTGTTCCCAGTATGACATTGGATTATGCCATTATGCTCACATCCTCACATTGCCAAGGCAGGAGCAGCAAGCAAAGGATTGAAAATACCCCAAAATCCCAATATCAGAACCATTTAAAATATTAAAATACTTTGAAAGCAAACAAAAAATAGGGTGTGGCTACAGTACACCATGGGGCAAGGACTGGTTAAGATGTGGTAGGCATAGCACTCTGTCCTTCAAAGCCTAAAAGGTTGTGGAAGGTGTAAAGAGAGAGAAAGAGGAGAGTACAGACCATATTTTGTCCACCTGAACACTGGACCTCAACAGTGGATTATCCCTTCCCCACTTTTGGACTGAAAATCCTTCAAAAGGTAGCTGGGGGCCTATGGCTAAACCCAAGAAGTGATGGACACCACTGATCCCATCAGTGCATGTGCTGGGATGACTGTTTCTTGCAGGGCCACACTGGTTTGCTTCAGTTATATGGGAGCATGGCACAGAGACAGTGGCACTAGCACATATTGGTGGACAGCAGAGCAGGCTGGTGGGAATCTAGAAAAAAACTGCTTGCTTGGTGGGACTGGCAGTACTCCAGACCACCTTGCCTCAGGCTGCAGGATTTGAAAGGATGGAGAGTGGGTGTTTGGCACTTCTATGGAGGCTTATGGATGAAAGGGGTTGAGTTTTTCCTCTGGATACAGCTGAGGGGAATCAGATTCCCAGGGAGGCCAGGCAGGGTGTTTGGTCCCTTCTCCAGCAGGTGTTTCATTCCCCAGCCCAGCTCCTGTCCAGCCAGTCTCCATGAGGAGCCCAGCCTCCTGCACTGGCCATTTGGTAACACTATTTCTGCAAAGGGTTTTCAGTCCTGCAGTAGCAGGACCTGCAGGAATCCATCCCCTTGTCATATTCAGCCCCCTCCTCACAACACACAGCCCCTCGCCCTGTATTCCCTCAGGTTTTCAGAGAAGGGCAACGAAGCTGTTGAAGAGTTCGGAGCACAAGTCCTGTGAGGAGTGGCTGTGGGAGCTGGGGTTGTTTAGTCTACAGAAGAGACTCAGGGGTGACCTTATCACTCTCTGCAACTATCCTAAAGGAGTGTATAGCCAGATGGGGGTTGGGCTCTTCTCCCAGGCAACTAGTGACAGGACAAGAGGACACAGTCTTAAAATGTGCCAGAGGACATTTAAGTTGGATATTCTGTAGAAATTCTTCACAGAAATGGTGATTTATCATTGGAACACTGTGACTAGTTCTAGGCTCCTCAGGAAGAGAAAGACAAGGAGATACTGGAGATGATCAAGTGGAGGGCCACAAAGACGATGATGGGTCTGGAGCATCTCTCTTATGAGGAGAGACTGCAGGAGCTGGGCCTGTCTAGAGAAGAGAAGACTGAGAGGGGATCTCATAAATGCATATAAGTATCTCAAAGGTGGGTGCCAAGAGAATGGCTCTAGACTCTTTTCAGTGGTGCCCAGCAACAGGACAAGGAGCAACGGCCATAGACTAAAACACAAGAAGTTTCACCTCAATATGAGGAAGAACTTTTTTACTTTGAGGGTGGCAGAGCCCTGGAACAGCTGCCTGGAGGGTTGTGGAGTCTCCCTCTCTGGAGACACTCCAAACCCACCTGGACATGTTCCTATGCCACCAGCCCCTTCCTCGGCAGGGGGAGTTGGACTGGATGATCTCCAGAGGTCCCTTCTAACTCTGACCATTCTGTGATTGGAATGGGCTGGCCAGGGACGTGGTGGAGTAACAGGAAAGACTGGACGTGGCACTCCGTGGCACGGTGGTGTTCGGCCACGGGTCGGACCCAGTGATCCCAGCGATCTTCCCCAAGCCGGTTGACTTCGCGATATTCTGTGATTCAGCACTAAAGCCCCACTCCCGCCCGGCCTGAGGACCCTCCCGCCCGCTCCGCCCCAGCGGGGCTCGGCCGCGCCACCGCGCGTCACGGCGGGCGGGGCGGATCAGCCATCTTGGGCTGGCCGGGCGAGCAGCGGGCGGGG
>VYXB01007300.1:197564-316810 GCA_013397135.1 Pachyramphus minor | reverse complement strand
TGCCGCCGCTGCTGCAGATGGCGGCGGGGGTCGCGCTGCCGGGCCGGGGAACCGACCGCGCCCGGGGCCGGTGGTGGTGGTGGGGCTGAGCCGGGGCGGGTCCGGCCGGGCTGGGCTGGGCCGGGGGGGGCATTCACCGCCTTCTCTTCCCCGCCCCTCGCTCTCCTCCCGGCGGGAGCGGTGTCCCTTCCCTCGGCTCTCCGGGGCCACTCGGAGCCTCTCGGAACTTCCCCCTTCGGCCCTCGGCCGAGGTTTGGGGTCCCTGTGTGGCTGCCGGGGCCGGGGGTGGCCACCGGGGACAAGGCTCCGGCAGTGCCCCGGGATGCGCTGGCTCAGGGGAGCGGCCGCTCTGCCCAGCGCTGTCTTGGGTGGGGGGGATCTTTTGTGTATTTGTTTATTTAATTTTTTTTTAACGTGCGGATAATGTCATTTATTTTGTGATACTTCTCTGTCTCTCTGTGGAAGGGAAAAAAATCCCCTCCCCCTCCCATCGAGCAGGCGCAGAGGAACTTCCTTAGTTTTGTCAAAGCCTCTTCCTGCTTTCGGGCTTTTATACCTTATAAGGCAGTTTTGAGTGTCAAACCTGAACCAAATCCGCTTTGGAAACGCTTCTTTTCGTTCAGCAGCTGCCAGGCTGTGCAGAGAACGCGGTGCCAGTGGTATATAGCGTAAGGAATGATTCGAGAGAAGGCCCTCGGGATTCGGGCTCCCTTCTCCCGGAGGTCTGGGCTGGAGGTGTCTGCAGGGAGCCGACCTGGGCGGGTTCCGCGGTCCCGCTTCCAGGAGCGCACTCGGGAAGTGAAAACCGCGCCGTGACCTCCCGTCTGCGGTGCGATTTTGAAGAGGAAATATCTCATTTAGGCATCATGCATCAGTTTTTCATTGGAAAGGAAAGCACTGGTATACTTTCAAGGCTGTGTAGCTACCACTGATGGCATGCTGCTTCTTTAACTATTTTTGTTTTGTTTCACTTCTCATCCCTCTTGCCAAAAATAAAGAATTTTGTGTGAATGCGCTGTAGTGTAGATACAGATATTTATAATACTTACTTGAAAGGGTGTGTTCTTCTGAAACTTCTTTTTGAAAGCACATGCTCATCTTCCCCTCAAGGGAGTCTGTTTGGTGTAGGACATTAATAAATTAGTCTTTAAGAAGAGCAGGTACACATATGGCTGTCTCTAATGTGTGTGTGTCTAACAGTTGTATGAAGAAGTCAGACCTGTAGTTAACGAACTAAAACCTTGAATTTTGTGAGATGAAGGAAAGTTTTGCGCAGTGGGAATACGAGTGTGTAGCTGAGTGTAATGCATGTATATTGCTGTTTATCTTTCAAAACAAAAGTTCTGTAACACACTCCACCCCATGACACCAGAGGCTTTTTCCTATAGCATGTGCTTGCATATTGCAGGTAGTCCCATTAAAATCAGTAATCATGTCTTTATAGATTTGCAAAGTACAGGTTGTGACCACTGGAGTAGAGACTCACTGAAAAGCTTTTAGTGATGCCTTGCTGGAGCAGCATGCAAGCATAAAGCTGTATAAGAAATGTCTATTTCTTCATGTGAGAGGTGTACCAAGGGATATGGGTATTAAAACAAATGATCCTGGGGAAGATCTGTGTGTAAGTACACCATTAATCGACTTCAGTGCACAGAGTATACTCTAATCTTCTTGAATATGATGTTGACCAAGTCTCGCTCCTGTTTTATTTATTTCCTTCAAGTCATCACAAAATGCGCTAAGACGCTGTTTTATTGTGCGCCAGTATTTTGTATTTTTTAACACAACCCAAACTTATTCTGCTCTTTATGACTTTCAAGTGCATCTCCTAGTCCAAGGTTGTTAATCCTTGAAGTTTTCCTTCAGTACAGTGAGGACAACGATTTGTAGCATTGGAATCATTACAGTTCAGTAGACAAAGGTATAAAGTGGTGAATTTACAAAGGAAAGATCTAATAGTTAAGATAAAGAGGGATCAGGTGGGTAGGAGTGCAGTGGGATGTGATAGCATAATCATGTTCTTAGCTTTTATTTTTTAATTATTGCAGCCCTCCTTGTCCATCTCATTTTGTGTGTATAAGTGAGAGTGAGAACATGACACATAAATTATGCCAGCCCTGTGCTCAGTACAGATCAGCTGAGGTCTCACCCAGAGTACTGTTGTGTCTACCAAAATGAAAGAAAGCAGATAAATGAAAGATAGCCCCTGAAAACAGGAAAAGATATATTTTGAAAATGCAACCAAAGCAGAAAGGGTGAAAGGAACTGCCCTGTCTAGAACAAGTAAGGCATTAAATGTTCACTGGTTTTCCAGTAAGTAGGCTTTTTTTAGAGGGGGAGGTTGATAATTAATTTACAATCCAAGAAGAGTTTACCTTACTCAGCAAAAGAGGCAGATGTAGAAGAGATATTAAGGGTGTCTTCCTATCCTGTGCCTGTTGGTCTTAGTTTTGGTTTTTTTCTGTGTAGGTGCATTTTTGCCACCTAAGACAGAGGCATGAGAAAGGTGACAGAGTTGTGCTTTTCACCATCAGCCTGCGCAGATTATACAAGTGATAAGAACCTCTTTCAAAGCCTAAAGAGACCAAAAAAAAGAAAAGGTTGGGGAGATAATGTGATCCCTGTCACTTGTTTTAACAGATTAGTCAAACGTTTTAGGAGGCATCTGGAGCTGGGAAATGGGTGAAGTCAGTGACATGACAATCTGATTATGGATGCAGCAAAAATTCTTCCAGTGTTACATTTGTTACCTTGAAATTTGCATTCTTTGCTTAAGCAAACTTGATACCTAGAAAATAAGGTAATTGATACCTAGTAAGAGCAGGTAAATACTTAATTGTGGTTTTAAAAAGCTATTTGTCTGATGCAAAGTCCTCTTAATTTTTCAGTAAACATATAGACATGAAATGAGAAATCTGAAGAGCCCAGTTAGTTTAACATAACTGTTAAAACCAGTATTATTCCTTTCTATAATCTATAATAAGCCTTGTCTGACTTAAATAAACATATTATAGTTTTGTTGGGTAGTCTATAGAACAACATTGTGGATCTTATTGTCGGGAAGTATCTGTCCATGTTAATACTGAATTTGACTTCACTTGACTGTTGAGAGTGCCTTTCTTTCCCTTCTTTGCACAAAAGATGGGCAACCTGTCCATGAGCAATGAGCTGTGAAGTAGCACTTGTGTGCTGTTCTCTTCATATCCTTCAAACAGTGGTAGATTTTTAATGATTTTCTCTAAGTTAGTAGGTGTGCTATTCATGAGACTTCATATTGTGGTGTATCTAAGGATTATGTGCATTTTGAAACAAAAAATACGAAATAGAAAAATAAAATGGAGTTATTTCCATAAAGTATATGAGCAACGTACCAAAGAAGGAAAAAGGCTCTTACTCATTTTTTAATCACAGTAGGCTGCAGTCTTTTGCTCTGTGCCTTTTTGGTATTTGAATAGTTCTTGCTGCCTGTTGTACAGGCAAACACAGCACTGTCTGCAAGTCATGATTAAAAGCTCTTCCTACGCCACTTTAGAATTTAGCTTGATTAGCTTGACAAGTAGATTTTAACTCTGTCTTTCTGTGTGAATGCACTTTTTTCCTTTAGTATAACTTGTATAACACTGAATTAGCTCTTTCGGGATGGCAGATAATTGCAAGTGTTCAAATTAATGGCTCTTCAGCTGAGCTGAAGTAAGTGGCTGTGTAACTACTGCAGTTCCAAAATGAGAACTTAATTTTAACAATGAAAGGGATATGAAGAAAATTACTCATATTTTCTATACCTGAACTTTCCGTTTTCTCTAGGCTTGTGTGCCATTTTTCTGTAGCTGTCAGGGCAATCCATTCGATACTTGAGTGTCACTGGTGACCAGCTTCTTCAATGTGCCTAGGAGTCTTTTGTTGAGAGGGTCATGTATGTTGGTTATCCTTCTCTTGAGTAAGTTATGTGATTGTATGGAAAAAACCCAACTTGTTGTCATGGATCTTGCTTTTTTCTGCCTCTTCTCATATGCCGGCCTAGGGCCCTGTTTTCACTTCCCATACACAGGTCACAGAAATGGGTGTGGTTTTTTAACTTCTTTTTTGAATACTAGGGAAGAATTAAAGGTTTTGGGGTTGACTGGAGATAGATTTCCTGTTTTTGACAGGAGCACAAGATTCCCTTGACACCTCATGGCAGTCTGGTTTCCCTCTGAGCTGAGAGCCAGGAGAATTGAGGCTTCTCAGGATTTCTAGGATTTCTTGATATAACGTTGCAAGCTGTTTTTTGGAATGAATCACAAGTATCTGAGAGTTTCAGTCTCTATAACTGTTTTTGCTGTGAATGAAGGAAGGATTAACTTCTGGTCACATGGAAACTCAGAGGAGTGGAGGCTGGGTGGTGCTCAGGTGAAATGCAGTGGAGTGAGCTTCATTTTGGGGCATTTCCCTACAAATCATACTGCTCTAGTTAATCTTCATGCAACACTTGTGTAGGTTCATACTCTTGAGTAGAGCAAAGCATTTATGGGTTGAGTGTCTTCTGATGTGAGAGGTTATGATGGGATTATTATCTTCCTGTTTCTTTTCTGGGTTCTCGCCTGATAGTGCGAATGAGAACAAGACCCCTGAAAGGCAGTAATCCTCAATAGACAGCAAAGATCTGTGAAATCCAGTGCTATAAAAGCAGGGCGGGGGAAGTTACAGCCTTTATTTTTTCAGCTTTCCAACCTTTTTAGTATCTTACACTGGACCTTGAAATTACTTTTATTTCCTAATGTTCCAGACATGGGTTATTTCCACAGGTTTTTCAAATCGTAAGTTCTATTTAGTATAAAGATTTCAACACTGTGATATTTTTGCAGTTAAACTGGATATCTTGTCATGACCTTCTGTGAGTTCCAGTCTTCATGAAAATGTTCTTTTTTGGGATGAATTTTCTGTGTGTTGTGTCATCCCAGAAGTAATTTTTCAACATGGAAAGCATGAAAAAATATTTCCTTAATGGCATATGGAAAAAATACTCTTCCAGGGTTTTAAGGGTATCTTCTGCTTGCCAGTGGCTGAAGTGGTTAGGGAGGGAGGGGAAAATGCCTCATCCTTAAAGCAGAAAAAGGAGCTGTGCTAGATTAAGATTTGTGGTCTAAAAAAAAAAAAAAATTGCAAAGAGATTCTAAAGACTGGTGATGACTTGTGGTGTTCTTTTAAATGATTTTAATACATCACAGTTCATGTTGCAACACTCAATGCTCAGAGTATGCAGTATAATTAGTAATGATCGGAATTCAGTTAGGAATATATATATTCCTGCACACACACACACGTATATACTTTTTTTGTAGTGCTGTTGCAGGAATCAATTTGTATCTTATTTGAGTGTGTTTCAGAAGCCATTCAAGATGCATGACACCTTCCAGTCCTTCTGTTTAAAGCCTAAAGAGACCATGTCTTGCTTATGCTTGATACAGAGTAAATGCGTGGTGGCGTTTCAGGGTAGAGCACAAATCCACTTGCATCCACGGGCTGGATCTGTAAAGTTAATGGTAAATGAAACTCCTCTGATGTGCTACAGAGCTCCTGGCTGGGGGGTAAAGGTTTGAGGGAGGGCAGGTGTGCCTGGGACAGGGCAGGTTCCTTTCTTGTTCCTTGGTGTGTTTAGTACCTGGCTTGGACTTTCTACCCAGAAAGTATGTTGATTGCATAAATCCTATGGACATTTACTTGTCTAAATCAGTTGAAAATACAGTTTTAGCAGCTCAGAAATACTGCACAACTTCCCGAGTAGTAATCCATACTCTGTATTATTTCATAGGCACAAATAAGAAACTTGGCAGTTGGTCATTTAGTTCATGCAATTGAAAAGTTTCAACATAATGTTTCAACATTTAGTTTCATTATTGCAGACTTTATTTGGGAGATGCTAAAAGGCTTTGATAATTTCAAACAAACTTTTTTTAACAAAACTTTAATGAATGTTTGTCCAAAATTAAAAGACTTGAAGGAGACAATGTTAAGCTCAAAGGTGAAATAACTAAAGATAATGCTTCGATTTGTCCCCAAGGAAATTCCAAGTTCTTTTGTGTCCTGTGTAGGAGAAAGAATCTCCATTGCTATAATTCTTAATTTTTGATTTTGGTCACTGAACTAAAATATATTTAGGTGTACCAATCTTAACAAAAATTATCCCTGGGTAGATCCTTGAAAAACCAATTGGATTGCAAACTTATTAGTGCCCATAGCAGGATTACTTTAACCATCAAAATGAAGCCTCATTCCTTTCCAAGCACAAGTGATGTATTGCTGGGGTTTTGTGTGTTCAGTTATCAAGGAGGGTTATATCCAAAATTGAAGAAGTCATCACTCTATCCACTGACTTAATGTAGAGTATCATATGACTGATTTTTTTTTTTTCTTTTTGTTCTGATCATGAGTTTGCATTTTTAAGACTAGATGGAAAACCTCTAGATAAATGTATGGGTTTTATTTTTCCTGGGGTTTCCTTTTTCTCTTTATTACTCTCTTGTGGTCATTGCAAATGTTTGCAGCTGTGCACAGGATGTGTTTTGGCATGCTCAGTCTGTGAGGAGCAAGATGCAGACAGGAGGTTGTCTGTTGATACTTTATTTTGATTGTACCCTGCTATCAGTGAATGAATCCACATTTTAATTCTTTGCTTGATGCAGTATCTCTTATCCAGTTTCTCAGTATTAATATTTTGTCATGACTTGCCTTAGATGTAGCATGCTGTTTATCATGTGCAAGAGCTTTCACAATAGGACTGCTTGCATATTTACAGGCAGACTTCAGAATCTCTGTGATCCTGTTAAATGAGACCTGCTTTTTATATTAAACAAGATCCAGTGGTGTGGTTTTGTCCACAGCTTAGTGGGGCATTTTTTTCTACAAGCCAACTGTTTCTAATCGGAAGCCGCCTTTTATTAGAAGCGTGGTGTAACATGATAAATATGTAATCTGGTGGTTTAGTGCAGGCCTGTTCTTGATGGAAAACATTTGCTTACCTAGTGGAATGCTGAAGTGGTAACTGGTGTCCAGAGAAGATTGTCCCAACACACTTCCAATGTCCTGCAGTGGTTGCTGGGTGCTCCTGCTCTCCAGTCCCTGCTCTCCCAGTCTATTTGGTTTCATCTTACCCTCTGCTCAGATTGGTGTGATTGGGGTCATAGCAGTGACTGCAGGTTCAAAGCTAGAGCTCTCAAGTGCTGAAACTGTACAAATAGAAAGCACAAAAGCTCAACTTTTTTTTTCTTTTTTTAAAATGTGAAATAACTTTAAAGGTTTAGCCACTGTATTGCATTTGCTTGGAAAAACTCCCAAGTCAGGTTTATATCAGCTAATGATTTTTCTGCATCATGATTTAGATTTTACCTTCTAAGTGCAAAATTTGGTTTACTTGCAAGTTATGTATTTGTCCATCCAATTGATCCCTCCTTGCCTTATCTGTTGAAAAGTATATATAATTAATTTATTATGTTGGTTTCTTTCTTCCTGATAAATACCTGTGCAATCACAGAATATAGTTGGGAGGGACCCACAAGGATCACTGAGTCCAATTCCTGCTGTTCAGCTTATTTTGGGTAAATGATGTAGAAAATTGCCAAATAAATCTCCCCCTCATAAGTAATTTATACTATTAAGTAATTATTCGTTCAGACTTCCAAACTTTTGGGGCATTCGTTCCTCATTATTTGGAAATATCACATGGAGTAGGTAGGCTGGGCAAAATGCTCAGAAGACTTGCAAAAAAATTGAAATACAAGTTTATTACAAAACCTACCAATACGGGTGAGTATGGTGTGGGGGTGGTGTAACACAGAGGCGCTGTTAAGACACTTGTTAAAATGAATTAGTCTAGAAGTCTCAAAGGAAGCAGTAAGTAGAAAGAGAGCATTCTGCTTTTGCCAACACAAACTACTCTACTCTCATTATACAAAGATAATATCCAAAGCAGTTAGCTCGTCTTACTTTGAGGAAACTGTAGTCAAAGGAAAGCAAATGTTTTCTGTGTTAGTGTGTGCCAGCTTTAAAAACTAGAATGGGGATTTACAAATATAAATAAAATTGACAAAGACTACAAACATCAGAATGTCGGAACTTGGATTTTGTCTGTTGAAAACACTTAAATATGGGCTGGTTTCAAGGCTCCATCATAAGCCAGGGTCTTTTGGTAATAAATACATCTTGTCTTCCTGTTTACTTTTAGGAGAAGAGAACTTTCCTAGTGGGGGTTTTTCTGAGTTTGGTTGTTTTTTTTAAGTTGTAATGCAAGTAAGCATAGAGCAAATTGGAAAGTTTTTTTTTCTTATGCTCCATCCAAATGTTAGTAAAACCAGAAGCAGCACAATGCAGTAGTTTCCTCTGTTCTCCAGACTGGTATAAGAACTGTCACCTGGAGCCTCTTTTACTATGTTGCATGTGAATTTGTTTTGAATGCTGTGCAGCACAGGCTGCTTTTGCCTCATGTTGCTCATGTTTGCCTCATGCTTCCACGTGGAGGACTCTGGTCTGGCTATGTGTGGCTGTGACTTTGTGGTTTTCACTACCCACTTTAGCTGGATTTTGCTGGCAAGCATTACAGTCGTGTCTGTGCTTTGAGTTGTAAGATGTAGCTGCTGATAAAAAGCAGCGCAGGATAAATTTCTGTATAAAAATATATATACTTTTAAAGATAAGTTAGCCTCTTTTAAAGGTGTGGTTTTTTGTATTTAGGAAACAAATGTGTGTTAGAAGCACTTCCCTTTCAAGATGATTTTGAGCTCGTTTACTAAATTGCACACACCTTCAGTCTTCTTATGGGTTTTACAGTGACAGTTCAGATGTGTGTCAAAGAAATATTTGTCAAGGGGACAGTTCTTGCTGAAGTGGACTGATATTTTTCAGGGGAAATATTGTAAAATAATAGTTTCAGACATGCAGTAATGCAGTTAACTCAAAAGCCAAGGCTGTAGACTGCCAGATTTGTAACATCTCTGCTGTCCAGGTGGGGTCCTCTATGTTGTTGAAATACTATTCTCTTTTACCATCCCTTCATGTGTCTCAGCTACAGTTTAACAAGATTCTTCATCTGAGAGCACTTCTAATCTTGTGTGCTTTTTGCATTTATAGAACTATTTCTCTGGCTTTCACTATTGATTACTTGAAGCACTTGTTGATAAAAAATATTTTTAAATTTGACAGAAGCAGTTATTTAAAAATGCAAACTAGTAACGTGCGAAAGGCTGTATATATTAGGTAAAGATATGAAAAGCATGACTCATTTCAAAGTGTTTCACTGTCTTGTGTTTTATCAAGGACATTTGAAAAGAGTAAACTAATTTATTAATACAAGTCCCATTTTCCTAATATAATCAGTTCTTCAGGGACTTCTGATCTGCTGCTGCTTAACCAGTTTACACCTGATAGTAGAGCTGGGACCTTCTTTTAAAGGGGCAAGGTGGCTTTTCTCTTTTGGTGTAATTTTCTCATTATTTCTCTTTGCAGGGATTTGAAAAGCAAATACTTGGTAGGCTTTTCAGTCTCATCTGGTATACAAGAAGGGTGATAGAAGAGAGGCAACAAATATAAAAAATAAAGGCTGGTTTAGGCTTTTCAGTCACACGAGGCTCTGTGTATGAAGACTAGGGGATTCATCCATGTTTGAGAAATTGGCCAGTTCTTTTGAAACAGCTGTTTATCAGAAGACATCAGACAGTATAAACATGGTATCTAACTTATTGTCTATATAGAATTTATCCAGTTAAAACAGCAAGGGATATTAAGCCTTTTTTGATGAAATCTTTGATGGACAGACCATCTGTAAGGAGCTGGTGTTGAAAAGCAGAATCCCTTTCCATTCTGTTTAAAACTTCAAATTTTTGCCATATGACTTACTTCATACCCTTTTGAATATATTACCATATGTGTGTCATCCTCAGAATGTTCCCACTCTGAGCATGATGTGTGTTGCAGTCATCTTGCTGTCTGTCCTTGGCCCTTCTTTCTGGGTGTCTTTTCCACGTGGTTTCAGAAAAGAAATGCAAAGCACTCCTGCCTCAGGAGACTTCATAAGGGGATAGCAAGAGACTTTCATGGGAAATGGGACATTGGCTTTAAACCCATTTGCATGGAAGAGGATGTGGAGTACAGATCTCCTGCTGCCTAAGCAAGGGTGACACCTTGCAAGGCAGTATCAGCTTATGTTTAAGAATAAATGCATTTAACTCCATGTAAAGCCTAATCCCATCACTGAATGTTAAACTTGTTTGGAGCAAGACCCCCTGGACAGGTTCTGCACAGGACTTGAGGTGGGCTTGATGTGCTGGCTGTGGTACACACCAGAGTGGAATTTTAGAACTTACACATGCAGGCCAACATGTGTACTTGGGAAGCCCGTTGCATCATGCACCATGAGATATGAGCAAAGGTTATGTTGCATTTTGAGTTAGAACTTGTACAGAAGGGTTGTGGCTCAGATGGTGAACAGTAATTCAGAGACATCATGAACAGAGCAATTTGAATAAGAAAAAGCCCTCTGAAAACACCGTCCATATATATACTTGTTCTTCTGATTTTATGCACCTTGAAGGTAAATTAGAAAGAGACCATTTTGATTTTAGCCTAATCCTGACTTTCCTTCCAGAGTGTTTCTGATTTGTTACTCCCACTTGCATTACTCCTCCCTTTCCACAGAAAAGTGCCATTTTTCGTTTTTGTTTGTTTGTTTGTTTTTTATTGCATTGCCTCTTTCCAGTGGGACCAGCATTGAAGGTATGTCTTATTCCTGTTTGTATGCGCATTTAAAAAAGTGTCCTATGCATGAAATGGCTTTTAGTCCAGGTCATTAGGAGTAGCTGAGGGGAAGGCTGTAACCTGGATTTGCTCTACAGGAGTTGAAGGTCAGGTGACATTTGTCCTCAAGTGCTCTCCTCTGCTTGTGCTTCGCTAATTGGTGTCTTTAAGCTGTCAGTAAAATGACACGTGTTGCACCCCCCAGTTCTATTGTGCTTGAACAAAGTAGTTACCCACAAAGCAGCTGTCCCCCTATTCCTCTCTCCTTTGTTACTATTGCAGTTGTGCTGGAGCCAGGCTGTATAACTTGGGAGAGTGTATGACCTCTGTTGTGGGCAGGAAAGAAGTGGAACAAAGGCACGTGATCTGCTTGTGGTTTGCAGAAGGAGGTTCTGTTAATGACATCCACATTAGAAGTTCTTACCCTCAGTGCTGTTTCCTTTTGGCTTTAAAATTGTCTGTATGACTAATACCTAAGTAACCTTCAAGTGACATTGCTTTCATGTCATGGCCTTGGAAGCATCTATTCTAGGTGAGAGAGCACATGTAAGAAATCCCATTAGTGCAGTTGAGAACATTGTTGGAAAGCCCTTTGGCTGTCCTTCCAGAGAGCTCCCAGACAGATCAGCACAGCGCTGAGGTGCAGTTTCAGGGTGTGAATTTGAGGTTGATGCGACACTAGAGATGTTTCTGCACTGATGGCTGAGGTATGGGTTAGTGGAGTTAACTTGGAACCTTCATTGGTTGCTACCCATGACTTCTCTGTGCTGTGAATGTCCCTTACAAAAAATCATGTTTTGTTTGTCACATCATTGTATCTGTGTAAGCCAGAGGGTGGTGTGTGAGACCCCGTTGCCTTTTGGCGAAGCTGTTGCAGAGAAATCACTGGGCAATATTATCACCCTGTATAGGTATATCAATAGACACTATGGAAGGTGTGCATATATATATGATGTTCTATATACTGACACATATGTATGGAGACTTTGTGGAACGTTCTTGGATACTCTGTAGCAAATCTTCTGACGTAAATCTGAAGGTCACAATTATCCAACAAGTTTTTTGCCATGTTTGTTTTTAAGAGTTTTTTTCTTTCTTTTTTTTTTTTTTTAAAGTGAGCTGATAGGCCACAGAAACACACTTCAGGTAGTGGAGAAATAAAGGAAAACATCTGAACAATCAAGGTTAAATTCAGGTTTTCACCTTTGGGGTTTTGTAAATCAGTTCTGTGTTACAGATTTAATGGAAATCTGCTTACACCTTTATACTCACATGTGCAGTGCCTTACACTCTCACTACTGAGTGCCCCAGATTCAGTGTGGGAAAGCTGAATCTGAGTCTCCCTAAGTGAAATGTACCTGCCTGTCTCTATGGAAGTCACTCCTGTCATCCTTCAGTGCTATGTAGCAAGCAAGAGAAGCCAGGATTTTCTGGAAAACTGTGATCCAGTAGTGGCACTGCCTTATGTTATCCTAAATATCAGGATTTTTTTCTGTACTGGCAGTGATTGCTGCTCTGAAGAAGATGGGGTGTGCCTCCTTCCCCTGTGAATCATACATGAGTCAGACACACGTTGCCATGTATGAACTGCCTGTGGAAACTGTGTAATTTGTGGAATCTGGATTGCCTAAGGTATTTCTTTTCATGTGATTTAAATATGTACTTCAAGTGATAGAATTGATCTGATTAGTCTGAATAAAGCCTCATATTTGCAAAAGTTAATTTGTGAAGAACCCCACTATTACTAGATTGTGCATTTGGAGAACTGAAGGTTTTTATCAGCTGTTAATGAGTTTTAACTTACCTTTTTGTCTCACCTAACACATGTTTATACTCCTTTTTAGCTCTAGAGTATCTCTATATATGTTTAGTTATGAAAAGCAAGCTTAGTTTTTATTGTGCCACTGTCCAGAGCCCCAAGTTCTCAGTCTCCATGGGAACACTGCAGCAGACTGGATGTGCCCTCGGGCCTGAGGAGCCTGAGGGAGCAGCAGGTCCTTCCCTGATCCCTGTGGAAGCAGTGGTGGCATTTGGGATGCAGAAGGGAGTGTTGCAAGGAATTCTTGGCACCCTAAAGATATGAAACATTGTGTTGGAGACTACAGTGGAGACTTACTGATAAAATGCTGTAATATTCAGAGTCCAGACATCATGCAGATTTCCCCTCCCTGTTTCTTTTTTTTGGAAGCCTCAAAATGCATGACTTTTTCTTCCCCGCCCCGAGTCAGTAGTACACTTTTTGCTGAGAAGGGCATAGCATTTTTATATATGCTGATTTTATGTCTGAATAGAGTCTTTTTATGTAAAATGCATCCTTCATGTGACTGTTTTTCTTTCAGTCTGCTGGCTGTGTGTGTGCTGGGCAGATTCCCACCCAGAAGTGACTAAGCTGCCTGTTACCTGCAAAAGTTTAGCTTTTGCTTTCTTTGAAATAGTGAGTTTAATAATCTAACAGTTTTAACTTTTTTTGCTTGTTAAGGCACTTCAAATCTAGTTGTAGGTTTATGTAGCCTTCAGGCTCCAAAGTTCTTGTGTAGCTTTAAAATCTACATGCCACGGTTCTGGTTTGTGGGGGAAGGTAGAGGGGAGTGAGCCAGTATTTGCTGGTTTTCTTAGTTGTGGCCTATTAAAGCTTTCTAGATTCTGTGATCAGTTTGACTCTGCATTATAGGTTTGAAGCATCAGTTTGTGGAATTCTTGACATTTCTTTGGGGAACTAGATATTTAAGAAGAAAATTAAAACCAAACTTGTGTGCAAAATCTGAGTTGCGTGTCCTGAGTTGAGGCACATACAGTGCCTAATGTTGATGTCTTCATGAGGTTTGAAGTTCTTCCTAGTATTTTGTTGGTTTTTTTTTTTCCTTTCCCATTATTTATTTTCTTTTGCCTGGTAAGTTTTGGTTTTGTCCTCCCCTCTACCTATCCCCCCCCAGGTAAATGTTCCTGTTGATAAGAAGTCAGGTTTTTTGCATGGTTACTCCCAGCTGTTATGGTGTGTTCCACATGAGATCAGGTTTACAGTTTCAAAAATACATCTCTCACAAAGCATTTTTGGTGTCAGATGAGGTCCTGTGTTGTTATTTGGAAAGAAATACACCTTCCTGCTGAGGATATGTGTCTCTTGGCCCAGCACTGATGGGTGCAATGGGTCAATGATAGAAATTGTGTGGGTGTCATATGTGGGTACATGCACAAGTTGCTCACGGCTTTGTGAGTGGCATCACAACAGAACCTTCTGCAGCAGGACCCCTCTTCCAGCTTGGGAAACTCAACCTCTTGCTGTATTTGTTGCCAGGCATTTTGCTGTGTTATTGCCAGGAATTTATGGCTTGTTGAAATTAGTCCTGCCCTATACCTCCTGACATATTCCAGTTTTATGTTAGAGTGCTGAAAGCTGTAGAGCTGCTACTACAGTGCTCTGTGCTTTTGCTGATGGTGCTAATTTAGTTAGTGCAGCTGTCTGATTGTACACAGAAAATGAAAACTTCTCACGTCTGTGTTCGATAAAAACGTGGGTGAAGTTAGAGCAGTGCATTTTGGTCTGCGTGTTTTAGAATTTGCCTATGCTGTTGGTAACTCTTTGGTTAAAGTTTTAGCAGCTGGATGGTTTATTACCCTGAGTTTTGTAGTTACTTTTCCTGAATACTTTGTTAATATCTTCAGTTTTCTTATATCATGACAATGAAGATGATATATATATCCATAGCATGTTCTGGAAATTGGGTGGGTGAAGGCATGTAATTATTTGCCTCTTGCTTTCTTTACTCTTATTAGATACATTTTAACACTTTCCCATTTGTTAAATGGAATGTCTTTTGCTACTACTTGTCATTTTGAGCTGTCAGTACTTGCCACCTACAGTAGCACATCTTGGGAAATGCATGTGATGTGATGATGGCCAGCCCTGGCACATACCCAGCTGGCAGTCCATGGCCAGGGGAGCTTTTTCCCCCCATAGTTTGCAGTTACAAAACACTTCTACCACTGATATTTACAGTCTGAAAATATTTCTATAGAAATGCTAACTGCTGAGCAGCGAGGAACTGCTCTGACAAAATTATATCCTAAGCAGTGATAAGTTGAATTACATACTTAGTATTCTTTAGTAAACTTTTATTACAGTAGAAGTTGGCAGTGATGCTTAATCTGTGGTAGGGAACATTGTTTTACACTTCAAAACAGAGTTATTATTTTGCCTGGTTTTTTTTCGTTTGTTTGTTTTTAAAGGAAAAATCAGCGAGTCTTTTTGATATGGGAAGAGGGGTCTGTTCATTAATAAGGGCAGTACCCTTGGTGTTTGTGTTATTAAATATTATAAACTAATCTTTTTTTTTGCCTCAACAGGTATACAAAGCTTGGATATGCGGGTAATACTGAACCCCAGTTCATTATTCCTTCATGTAAGTATTTGTTATTTGTGTATGAATGCTGAAGTTACACTTGGAGTTTCTATAACATGCTATGTAAAAAAACCAAACCAAAAACAAAAACAAGCAACTTGAAATGACATCTGAGAGATGACACAGAGTAATAGTGTGGCTCTGTTCTGTTTTGCTATGGATGCTCAGTTTAGAAAGGTACATTCACTAAAAAAGGGTACTAACACTTGAAGTTCATTTGCTGGAAATTGAAGTCATGTTAAAATCCAGTAGCATGGCTATATTTACTTTTTAGAAGGTTCTTCCCCTGTTAGTGATTTATCTGATAAAACTTTAGCTGATTGTAAATAGAGGAAAAATTTAAGACTGTATGGTTTAATATTTTTAGGGTTTAAAATGTTATACTTGCAGGTGTTTGTCAGTATTACAGCGATGTTAATTTACTGTTTTACAAATAGAACAAGAAAACACTTCCATGTGGAACAGCTTATTTATTCACTCCCTGTTTTCTGAACTGTTTCTCCCACTCGAAGTGATACAGGTCTGCTCTAGAGAGTGGAATTCACTCGGCTTCCTTTAGAAATGCTTCACCTTTTGACCCCCTACACCACTTGGCAGTTTGTCATTGTTCATCGTGCCAAAGTAATCACGTATTACATCCTGGTAAAAAAGGAATAATTAGCACACCCAGTTTCCTTGTAAATACAACAGGAAGAGAGCTGGAACTAATGCTAGTTGAGCACAGCCACCATAAAATAGAACTTGATAGTTCTGGCTCTGTGTTAATTTTTCTAGGAAACATACTTCAAAAAGCAATTGTCATGGAAAGCTAAGGTTAATTCATTTACTTCTGTGAGAACAGGAGAATGCATTAAGAGGATCCTTTGAATGTCTTCTGCTTTGGCTTTTAATGTGTAGTTCTTTGTTTAGTTTTCTAAATTAACTTTATTTGGTTTATCTCAGTGACATGTAAAATACACGCTACAGTTTTGCTTTTCACAAAAAAACTGGTTTTAACATTAGATTAAAAAAATTACTGAGACCCTCTCATATTGCTCTTTAAACTTCTTAGCAGTCATTAAGTTGTAAATGGGAAGATGGTTATTTAATTTCGGATAGTAGAGTTTACATACTTTTTCTGCATCTTCAGATTTGGTTTATTTAATTTTAAAATCACTTTCTTGTTCCAAAAATGGAGAAGAAGTATCATTTAAACAAATCTGGGAATGAAATGACCTGTCAGATCATTAAGCAGAGAAATGCATACAACAGTAATGCTTTTAAAATAGAAGAGAAAGGGGGGATATGAGATTTTTTGACAGCTTTTTGATATAGTGTGGTGTATTTAAAAAAGGATGCTAAGTCTAGATGCTCCTACAGCTGAAATGGTCCTTGACTGCAATTCTGTTAACCAAAAAGGCCTTTTTCTCTTGTGTACTGCAATCAGTCCAAGTTAGATAATTACACTGACTGCGTGAGTTTGTGTTAATCCTCTACTTCGAACAAAATAGAATCGCACTGGTGTAATCCACATTAGAGAAATGAAAATAGAGTACAGCAGTTCCTAGTTTCAAAGTAAAGTGTTCCAAAAACTGTGGATCTCTTCAAAGCATGTTGATGTCTTTAATTTCCGTAATATTATCCCCAGTGGAAAAATGGTTTGGTTTCTCCTTTGATTTCCAGCAGTGGTGGTTGCTTTTTATCACTTTGATTCTCTAAAATTAAAGTTTGCTGTTAAACAGGTTGAGCAGCATTCTTTCTGCCTTGTTTCCTTGTAGCCTATCTTATTTACTCCTGGTCTTAACAAATTTTTATCTCCTTGTGATGTATTCTTGATTTAAATCTGAATATGCTTCTCTAGAGATGATAAATGCTTGCATGGAAAGGGAAATTAATGAGGATATATTGGGTCAATTTTTTTTAAAGAGACTTGAGTTCACTGCTTTCTTCCCTGGCTGATTTATAGATCTTAGGAAATTAATTTTACTTGATTTTTATTCAGTTAATCAGGTTTTACCTGCTTATGTTAAAATAGGAGTCAGCATCTTTCCATTACCAAGTAGTTCCCTTGATTTGTCATCTGTTTCAGTTTATCTGTGATAGCTGATGGCCTTTTCTTTACCTTTAAAAGGAAAAACTGGCTTGAATAGCGTTTCAGCACAAAGATTGATTTGATGCAAGTATGTTCTCTTTTTTTTTTCCTAAAAGCTCTTAATTCTTGTGCCAAACAAACCAAAAGCAACTGCTCTGGGTACCCCTGGAATGTTGCCTGTTCTCAGACATTGCAGGAACCCCAGCTTTGGTTTCAGCAAGGTTTATTTTCCTGTTTGTGTTTTCAGGATATGATTCTTGATTCAGGTTGTTTGCTTGTAATTTCTGCCTTTCAGACTCGGGACTGAACAGGCTGGGCTCAAGGGCAGCAAAATATTGAGACCTTAGGCTAACAATCTTAGGCTTGTTAACAGAGTGAAACCACTTGGACTTGAGAGTTACTATAATCCTGTGGCAAGTGGTGAATTTTACTTGAAATTACTCTGTAATGATGACCTGAAAAGTATTTGTCAAGTTTTTTCACTTGCAGCCAACCCTGGCCTTACGACATCTTCCCCCCATTTTTAGCTTCTGCTTCCTGGCTATCCCCCCATGTTGTTTGGCTTCCTCCAGCCTTCTACTTCCTCTCTGCTCTCCTGTAAGCAGCTACAGAAGTTGCAGTATGATTCTGTTTTCTTCCTGAAGAGCCCAAAATAATGTCTTCTGTTTCATTCTGTTCAGTCTTTCACAACATTGCACTTCTTAGTTTTTTGGTTGCACAGCTCAGCTTTTGTTGCTCTCTCTGGGAAGAGAAGGGAGGAGGATGAGAAGCATCAGTGAACTCAGGGTGCTTTGGGCCCTAGCAGGCTGTTGATTTCCAAGTCCTGTAGCTGTGCTGCCCTGTCTGGTGGGCTGGAGGCTGCAGCAGCTGATTTCATAACTTTTTAAAAATTTCATTGAGAGCAAATATAACTTCTTACAAAAGAAAAATGCTTCTGTCATTGAAAGGGCTTTTGGAGCACAACCTTTGATTAGTTGAGGCTGATATTAATGCTTCATATATATGTATATAAATTTCTTAATTTGTGTAAAGGATTGTGTTTAAAGGCAACTAGTAACACTTAAAAAAATACAGCAGATACTGCTGGTTCTGCAAACCTGGTAGCTGGGGGCTGATGCGAAAGATGAGGGAGAGGAACATCTGTGTTGCTGTGACATCTAATCACTGATCCCTCTTTCCAGGATCCTGTGTTTAACCGTAACCAGTATTTGTCTGATAAAAACTTACATTTGTTATCCAGGAAGAAATAAATTTTCAAGAAAGAAACTCTTAACTTTTGCCACTTATTCCTTGAAGTGACAGAGATTTATAGTCTTTCTTAAATGAAATTTTCCATCTTATTCTTAAAAATAAGATAGGAGTAGGATTTAAAGGGAGACATTAAGCATAGACTTAGTGAAAATCTGTTTTAAAGCATCGAAAGGTGCATTATGTGGTCATACAAATTTCTGTCCTTTTCAAAATACTACTTTTATTTCTGTCCAATTTTATTTTTCTGTATACCTTATATTTTCTCCTGCTTCTTCCTTCCTGCATTCTTCTGTTTTTTTCATTTTAGTTCCTATTCAGTCCCTTTCCCATGCCATATCTCACTTTCATAATACATCCGGAAACCAAATTGATGCAAGCGAAATAAAACATCCATTTATATAAGGCAGTAGGTTTTCTTTCTTTTTATGCAGCTTCTGTAACAGCATTCCTTTTTAAAGAATAACAACAACAATAATAATAAGTGTTGTGGGAACATGCAGACAATTAGTACACTTGTTGAATAAAATGAGATCTGTAGGGATACCAGATTTTAGAGATTCTTTTTATATTTTATGTTATTCCCTGATTGCGTGTTGGTGTCTAACAATTGAATTTGCATTTAGGTCTGAAGTGTGTTAACTTTATAAATTATGTTTATCTGTGTTTGGAATTCAAATTATTTGTGTTTTATTTAGCTTTTCTGTGCTTATGCTTGAAACAAAGAATGAATGCAATTAGTGTTTCTGTTTTCCAATGTTGGTTTTCTTTCTTTAGTTCAAGATATATGATCTGCAATACTGTCTGTGTTCTCTGTTAAAGGTATTGCTATCAAAGAGTCGGCAAAAGTGGTCGATCAAGCACAAAGGAGGGTTTTGAAAGGTGTTGATGATTTAGACTTCTTTATTGGGGATGAAGCAATAGAAAAACCAACTTATGCAACCAAGGTATTAAGAGAAATGTTTGAAGCCACTTTCTAGCACATTTAGAAATCATTGCCTGTACAGTAAACATCATCTTGAGAATGATTTTTGGGTAACTTAAATATTTTCTTATCAACTCTTTTTAAATGGTAATTAAATGGTATTAGTTTTGTTTGACCTTCAGAAGGCTGTGGGAATTTGCAAAACAGTATGTGAATATATATTTCTTTTGAAGTGAAGGGGAGCTGGGAGGGTGTTAAACAGAAATACTTGATTGTTTCATATTCCTTAGCAGCTTCTGTCAGCAGCATTGCAGTTGGGATGCTGGGCTGGGGGGAACCTTCCTGTTCCACCATTCTGTTGTACTGAGAAAAATGCAATGTCTTGTCTCTGCTGCTCAAGGTTGGAACCAAAATTTTTCATAGGTGTCATATTGAAATAGGGAGAATCTAAAGCAAGGTTTCTTGCATGTGTACATTATACTGCAGTTGAAAACTGTTGATAAATGATTTTAATTATAATTTGGTATTTTTCTGCAACAGTGGCCCATCCGCCATGGTATAGTTGAAGACTGGGACTTGATGGAGAGGTTTATGGAGCAAGTAATCTTTAAATATCTAAGGGCAGAACCTGAGGATCATTATTTTCTTTTGGTAGGTAATATTATGTCCTACATAAGAAATGGTATATGACTAATAAGAATGTGCTGACTTTTGTAAATTCTTAAATATAAATATGTATACTGTGAAAAATGAAGTAAATCAATTACCTGGAACTTTCTTGACCTCCTTATGCCATCCAGGTTCTTCAATTTTTCTAAAAATGTCAGAGTGTCTGAACTGCAAACATTTTTCTGTTTTCTTCTTATTTCCCTCCAAATTGTCTGATTCATCTCTTTTTTTTTTTTTTTTTTCCTTTTACTTCTGCACTGAATTCAATGATCTCAAGTCTACATTTCTGAGGCAAAAAACCAAATCTGTCTGTTTTGACTTTACACAACTGCAATTACTTTGTTTTTACAGTGCTGCCATCTGGATGAAGTATCTAGAGAGTGAATTTTGTTTGTGTTTTTTTTTTTTTCTGTGAAATTGGAATGATTGACTGTCATATTTGGGCAGATTTGATCTAAATTAAGGTCAATGTTCAAATCTTCAAATTCTGAAGCATCTGCTATTCCTTAGTATTTTATTTCAGGCCACTGAAGTAGGCAATTTGGTTTAGTGTGATATTTATAGAACAAGTTTGGAATTAGAGGTGTTGGCCTACCAGTTAAATGCTTGAAGCAGGTATGGTTAGGTCCAGTTGCTCAAGGCTGTGCCCAGCCAAGCTGTGAATATCTATAAAGGATCAAGATGCCATAACAACCTGGGCCCCCTTTTCCAATATTTGTCCACCCTCATGTTACTTTTATCCTCCTAATGCCTCCTTATTCCCAAATTGCAGTTTGTCTCCATGGGCCCTTGTCCCAACACTTTTGTTAAGAGTCTGACTTCTTCCTCTTTTTGCCCTCCTATTACTTCGCTGATGCAAGGGAAGACTGGTTTGTTTGCTTTTTTTTTTTTTTACTCTCAAATATTCTGTAGCACTATCCAAAATACTCTGAATTTCAGAGTAGAGGCTTAATAGTAATATGTTTGATATTTCAATGAAAGCTATTGTACACTATCATGGCTTATTTGTATGTTGTTGCCAGCTTCTCTCATTGAAGTACTTTTCTACAGCTGAGCATATCAACTTGCTTTATAGTGATTGCCTTCTGAAGGAAAACAGCTCTTTTCACTGAGAAATTTTAAACATTGGCGTTTTTAAAATGTGCTAAACTGCACCTTTTGACATAGTTTGATTGATAGTCCTTGATTCTTTCAAGTGAAATCAAAAGTTGTAATGACTTAAAAGTTGTAAGCAACTCACAAATGGGGCCTTCTATATAAATTCTTAAGCAGTAATTACAGTAATGTTTTTATTGCACTTTTGTTTTTCTTTCTTTTAATTGCAATTTGCATAAATTCTTAAACGCCCTTTGCACATTACAATTTTTATGTTCTGTTGTTGTTGAATGACTCATCTTTCAAAACTTTGATTTGGTGGTTGGTTTTTTTTTTCCAAAGTCAAGTGTTTGGTTTGAATGCAAGTAAAAACTTGTTTTTGTTTTTGTTTTTTTTTGTCTCACAGACTGAGCCTCCATTAAATACTCCAGAAAATAGAGAATATACTGCTGAAATCATGTTTGAGTCTTTCAACGTTCCAGGGCTATATATTGCTGTTCAGGTAAGGGTCAGACTTTTGAAAGTTAGGGCTACAGTATTTCTCCTTGGGATAAAATTAATTTCACTAAATTTAATTTCCTGTTTGGAATAATTTTATGTTTTTCTAGTTAGCAGTTCTGCCAGTGCATGTTTGACATGCATTGATTCTCTGGTTAGTTAGCTGGGTACTGTTCCTCTGTTACCTCTAAGGCTTTTAAGCATTGGAGTATAATATCTGTTGCATCACAAATAAATAAAAAAAATGCTACATCATAATAATTGTATTAATCTGAGAATTTAATCCCTCTCTATATGAAGTAACAAAAGATGATGTTTGAGCCTGGCTAAAAAAGCATTATGCAGGATTCAAAAACTATGTTTCTGCAGCATCTTTTTTCTAAGCTGTTGTGTAAACATATATAACATTATTAAATCAGTTTCCATGCTGTAAATTACCATGGGGGTGTCAGTTTGGGTGTTCCTGGGAGGGTTAGTGTAAAGTGGGATCTGCAATACAGTGGTTTTACTAAGATTTGGCTTTGGTGTGTTTTTCCCAAGGCTGTTCTTGCCTTAGCTGCATCTTGGACGTCGAGACAAGTAGGAGAACGAACACTGACTGGCACAGTTATAGACAGTGGTGATGGTGTCACTCATGTTATTCCTGTGGTAAGTGTGCTTCAAAACTACAGAAACAATTAACTGGAGAACAGTTTGTCCTGGAAGTTCTTGGAAGTGTACACCTACACAGACTAAAGTATAGCTAGGAATCTGCAAAAATATCCAGGGGATAATTTCCAGGGTTGTGGGTGTGAGTTTTAGTTTATTTTGTAGCGCAGAAACTCTTGAAGAACACCCTGAATTTATCAAGGCATATTGTCTTTCAGTGACTTAACTTAAAAAAGATCATTTGCCAAGGCTATGCCAAGTGATGGATGAAATTGTATTGCTTTAGCATGTCCCAGTTTGCTTTGCTGGTGAGAGTGAATATGCTCTTCACAACAGTCATTTCCAAAAATTTGGAAACCTTTTTTCATTAGACTCAGTCAATTTATATATAAAATAGAAATAATGGGAAGTATTTGAGAGTAGATGTAGTATTATTTACAGCTTTTCTCCATCTGCTGCCCAGTGTTTTGTCATATGCCATGATGCATCAGCAAAAAAAAAAAAGTTCCTGCCTGACTGAAAAAAAGCAACCCTCGAGGTTAATTAATGTTGAATATCTGTTCCAATACGTCAAGTTGTTAAAAGGAAAAACTTTTACAACTGTGTAATGGTTTATTAAATATTGCACACTTACAGCTGCAGTTTCTTCACTGTCAAATTATTATTTTTACTGCAGGTATGGATTTCCTTTTACAAAGCGACATATCTGAAATTTTATAGTTGGAATATTTAATAGTGAGCTTCGTTTCAAGTGGCTGGTTATAGGGTTCTGCCCATCTTTCCTTGGGAAGTTACATTCATGGCTACATACCAAATGCATTTGTATTTTCAAAATGACGTTAGGTTGTAATTTTTAAGACAAAAATCTATATAAAGCTTTACCATGCCAGTAACATGTTACCATTTACAGTAATACCAAGTTTTAAAAATTTTTTGTTATAACAAATAGTGACATTGGTGATCAAACATATACTGTCATGTAGCAATTTCTTATTAATTTTGGTGGAATATAGTGACTAAATCTTTGTTCAGACTGTTCATCTGAGATGGCATATTTTTAATTAGGCTTAGGAGACAACTGACACTTCAGACCTTGTGTAGGTAAACTTTTTAAATTATACTTCAAATTTCTGCTTAAAACAGTTGAACTTTTTCTTGATTTTGTGGTTTGTTTTTTTTTTTCCCAATTGAAATAAAAGTAGGTATTCCATCTCACTTGGAAGCACTAAGCTCCTTATTCAGAATGCCATTTGCTTGATGTCTGGAGTTTTTGAACATGTTGAACAAATTCACAACAATGGTCTATCACTTTTATTATAAAATAGATAAAGAGGAATTAGCAAAAACTTGCCTGTACTGAAGCTAACAACAGTGGTACATGTTTTTATGTTCTGTGTTAGTAAGTATTTTTTGTATGAATGTAAGGTGTGTGTAGGAAAATTTAAGCATTTAATATCAGTATGATACCTGGATTCATCTGTTTGGATATATCAGGTCTGGTAAGATTGAAGGCCAGTCTTTAAAACTTGGTTTCTGTGTTCAGAATGGATAATTTTAGTGCCTTGATACTGGTCCTCAGGACAAGTGTGACTTGCAAGGGTAGTCTGATAGATGAGTATGGGCCAGTCTGATATTCTAAGCAGTCTCAATTACTGTGCTGAAATGATTCATTTTCTCCCTGCTTTCAGAAAATTAATTTTGGTTCATGTGGATTGTAACACCTTACATCAGTGGCTGTGACTGCAGGGCCACATCATTTATTCTAAAATAATATTTCATGAAAAAAGGTTCCTTGACCTTTTTGGTAAGAGTAACCTCATTTTGAAGAGGAAATAAAGGCCAAGGAATAGTGAGTATAGCCATTTGTCTGCCTTATGTACTGTAGTGACCTTTCTGTTCCTCCTAACCTTGTAAGAATTGTGAACCAATGCAATGCAAAGTAAAATAAGGCTATACTGTGAAGAATTGGAGTTGTGGTAATTAAGTGAGTCAGTCCTAAGGGGCTTCAGTCTCACACTCACAGGTAGTGAATGGGAGTTTAGACTCCGTATCTTTCCCTCTCCCTCCTGGGCTTTGTTGACAGGAGTTCTTATCAGGGTGTTTCTCCCATTAATTTTGTTCACAGGCTGAAGGATACGTGATTGGCAGCTGTATCAAACACATTCCGATTGCAGGGCGAGATATAACATACTTCATTCAGCAGCTGCTGAGGGAGCGAGAAGTAGGAATTCCTCCTGAACAATCCTTGGAAACAGCTAAAGCAGTGAAGGTAATATAAACATTGCAGACATCAAGGTTATTTTAGATCAGAGCCTGATATGTTTTAAAAATATGATAATATCTCAAAATTATTATCTTTCTGAGCAATGACATTCTGTTTTTAAATAATATAGAAATGTCTAAATATAATAACATGAAATAGCTTAATCTTAAGGCATGCAGTTGGGTTATACTCAGTTTGGCCTAGAATTTCACTCTTGGCTTGTAGTCTCCCTTTTCTCCTCTCCTCCATTATAATTATTACTGTTGTTATTATTCTTGTTACTGCTGTTATTGTGATATTCCATAGCAATTGGTCTTGGTGGGATGTGTAATGCAAAGAGCTGTAATTACTGTTTTTCTGAATGTTGATATGGGGTTTTTTTGTAGTACAAAGCTCTTCTGAAAGACATTCAGCTTAAAGTACACTTAAACTTTGTTTCTATAGCAGTTCTTCAAAGTACTTTAGAATTGATTTCTCACAATCGTAGCAGTTCAGAGGAAAAGCAGAAGTAATTTAGCTCAGCAAGAGCTTTCACTGCTACAGAGAAGTGATCTGTACTAGCAGAGCCATTATATACCTGTGTGCAGGAAATGTCAGTTCAGCTGTTCTGAGGCCTATTCTTTATCTGCCAATTTAATATTTATTCTTAAAAGTTTAAATTGCTACACTTATAAAAGTTTCACAGCAGGTTCTCTGCTATACTTTAGGTACTTCTAACTGTACATACTCATTTTTCAGGAGCGCTTTAGTTACGTTTGCCCTGACTTAGTAAAAGAATTTAACAAGTATGACACAGATGGTACAAAGTGGATTAAACAGTATACTGGAATTAATGCTATCTCAAAGAAGGAGTTTACCATTGATGTTGGCTATGAGAGATTCCTGGGGCCAGAGATTTTCTTCCATCCTGAGGTAAATTTGTTTGAATTGTTTACGCTTTCTGTTCTAAGTGCATTTTGGATCATAGCATATAAATTGTAATTGCAACCTTGTAAAGAAGTTGTTGTCCTGGCTTATATTTCTTCCTATTTTTAAAATTATTTATGTATTTACTGTAAGACAGCATGACTTTGATTCTTGATTGCTACTTATCTTTATACAACTTCAGGTTGATACATAAAGCATTTAAAAATGGCAACAAAAATATCTAACATAACTATTTCCATTGTTAGTTTTCATGACATCTAGTATAAAAGTATGGTTCTTTTCTTACCTTTTTTTCCCTCTTCCTTTCCTTTGCAATATGTGGTCCTCTCACTGATGTGCCTTAATTTTATTCTTGTTTGTAGTTTGCTAATCCCGACTTTACACAACCAATCTCAGAAGTAGTAGATGAAGTTATTCAAAATTGTCCCATTGATGTTAGACGTCCTCTATATAAGGTCAGTAGCTATAATGATTTTTTTAATACTTGTTTTAGATTAATTGTGCTTTATATCGAATTATGTATTTGAAACTCTAAAAGAGACACACCAAACAACAATAAAATTAACCATTTTTGTAGAAAGTAACCCAATGTGCAGTTCAGTAAGTTGTTCACTTACAGTTTTTCAGAATGTGGTGTTTCATTAGGGAAACACAAATCTGAGCAAAAGTGGTGAGATGTAAAAAGATATAAATGGATTTTAAAGCACAGCCAATTTTAATTTGACAAACTCTTTGTGAATTTGTATTCTGTCATACTTAAGTGTTAAATAATTCGAATCTTACAGTAAAAGTGTACCTTCTAACTGGACCTTTGAAAAATGTATTTCGATATTTAGAATTCAGGAACTGGATAAAATTCGAGACTCACATTTTCAGACATGATTAACAATTTTTGTTACTCAAAACAGAATATTGTCCTCTCTGGAGGCTCAACCATGTTCAGGGACTTCGGTCGCCGTTTACAGCGAGACTTGAAAAGGACTGTTGATGCCAGACTGAAACTTAGTGAAGAACTTAGTGGTGGCAGACTGAAGGTTAGTTCGTGCAGCCAATGCATTTAACAAACATCTGTCTGTCCCCTGTTACCTGGAAAACGTGGAAATGACATATTGCAGTGATGATCTTCTTTGAAATGTCTTTACCTTCAAACAAAGTTCTTACAGAAGCTCTTCAGAGATTTGTGTAACGTGTTGGCAGTTGGTCCATCCCCAGCTTTCTTTGTGCTTACTGCATGAAGTAAGATGATTAGTTACAAATCATCCTCAGTCTTTTGAACTTAAGCGTGAGGCAGAAGCTCATTGTTGAGCCACCAGGATGGTCAGGAGCACTTGTCCTGTGAGGAAAGTCTGAGGGAGCCGTGTTTAGAGAAGGGAAGGCTTTGGGACTCCTAGTTAGCAGCACCTTGGTACATGTGGGAGGATTATTGATAAAGTGGGACCAGGCCCTCAACAGTGCTGAGTGGTGTGTGTATGAGAGGCAACAGAGAAATAGAAACAAGAGATTCTACCTGGATAAAAGGAAAATCTTTTTCATTGTGGGGAAATAGGGCATTGGAACAGGCTTCCCAGAGAGGTTGTGCAGTCTCTGTCCTTGGAGATTTTTGAGGTTCAGCTGGATAAAACTCTGAATTCCCTCCTCTGACCTTGCAGCTGACCCTGCTTTGAGCAGAAGGCCAAACTAGAGACATTCTGAGGTCCCTTCCCACCCAAGTTATTTTATGAACTTGCGACTTCATGTTTTCACTAAACTGCATAATCCTTAATCAGTGTTCTTTCCCTTTCACACCTCTGATCTGACTTTTACATTTTTCTATTAACTCTGTATACCAGGAGAGAAAAAAAAATTGTCTTTCTCCTTTTAAAGCCAAACTGAAGTAATTTCCTTGCTTATTTTTTAGTAGTAATCTGGCTAGATGAACTCAAACAATCCTTTAAACCTCCACTAAACTTCTTAATATGCCATGTAGACAACTCTGAAATTTCAGTTACACATGGCTCTCTAGTCCAAATAACCTTGTTTGTTCTAAGTTCTCCTTACTAGACTTGTGCCACTTAGTAAGAAAGCGGAACAGGAATAAGGAAATCTGATGTCATCATCCTTTAGAGCGCCAGGCATGGCAAGCAGTCACTGGTTTGAATTTTGCAAATGTGTTGCAGGCCATTTTTAGACACAGTTTCAAATTCCAGCAGGTTGTTCTGAAACAAATTCTGAAACTGTTACATTCACTGCCATATTTAATAAACATGAGTAAGGAATGAAGGTTTATGTGGATATGGAGGGAAAGAGAATGTCTAACTAGAATGAGTGTTTTAGTTTAGGAAAGCCTGACTACCATTGCATTGGTCCTAGACTAACTTTTAATCTGCAACTGATGCTTTGTTAGAATAGCAGTGCGAAACTTAAAAATCAGCTTTCTAAGGTCTGTGTTTTTTTGAATGGGCTAGGTAGTATGGATATATGCTAACAATTGCATAAATAAATAGTCTGTCAAGAAATTCAGCAGAAAATAGTGTGAATGCAAGTGCGTCTTTGTCTGATAAAGGAGGTAACTGGTGATCTGTAGGAAACAGCTGCTTCATAGTCTAGGTTGTACAAAAGAAAATTTGATGCTATAATTGTAAATTTACATACACAGCATTAAAGAAAATACTGGTTTGAAAGTAAGCTTGGTAGATACACTTCTTTAAAAATAGATCTAGTTTTTACCAGCAAACATGACTTTTAATCTTCCTTTCTTCCCCTCTTACTTTCTGTAGCCTAAGCCCATTGATGTACAAGTCATCACACACCATATGCAGAGATATGCAGTTTGGTTTGGAGGATCAATGCTGGCTTCCACAGTAAGTAACCTGTAAAGCTGAGCATGTTTGAGCTATTCTGACTAAGTTTTTGGAGTTCTCATCTTCCCTTCATTTCATACTAAATGCAGTTGGGGGATTTCTGATAGGCCTCAGGTAGCAAATACACCCTCCTTGCCCCCTCTGAAGTTTTTGTGTTAGACTTTAAAGTTTGCAGGAGCAGATTAAAGCCTAAGTACAGCTTTGTGAGTTGTTAAATGGTGCATTTTAGTTTTGTGGCAGAACAGATTGTTTGCATTGGTGTTTAGCCATCCATGATGTATGTTGATTTCAGGACTTCTAAGGTATCTGTATTTGGGTTTTTTTCAATGGCTACGTAAAAGTTAATATTGTTAAACAAAGGTGTATATACCGTAGACTAATTTTTTTTCCTTCTTTTTGCAGCCTGAATTCTACCAAGTATGCCATACCAAAAAAGATTATGAAGAGATTGGTCCTAGCATCTGTCGTCACAACCCTGTGTTTGGAGTCATGTCTTAAAGCTGACCCTGGAGGGGTCAGGGATAGGGAAGTGGGGAGGAGGAAGAGTCTTTCTGATTACTTGTTTGTCTGATGGCTGGTATTAAGATAACAAACATGACTTGACAGTAAGAAAAAGACCAAACACAATTAAGCAGGATTATTTTAATAAGTGTCTCAACATGCGGATGTAGTGGAAAGCCAAAATGATCACATTTTTTCTTTAGATTGATTATTTGAACCTGTGCGTAACAAAACAAAAAAGTGGATTTTAGTTCTTTCTGTGCCCTGATATTTTGTATATTATTGAATTATCCAAGATTTGATGGGATTTGATGGTGTGTAGATAGTCAGCTCTCTAATGCTTCCATTGTACCCTTTCATGGGTGCAATACAGGAGCTTGTTTATATTTCATACTTTTTTATACTTTGAGGAAAAAATATGAATTAAAGAAACTGTAATATTTGAGGAAAAATTTTACCAGTGACCAACTTGAAAGTAAATTAAAAAAAAAACCAGAGGAAAAAGTCATGACTCGTGCAACTAGCTCTTGCAAATCATGACCAGTCTAAATCCTGAGTTCCATACAATGCGAGTGCTTTTGGAACTAAGAAGCTAGTATCTTGGATTAACCGATGCCTGCTAGTGCTTTCTGATTACTTGGTGCATTTTCATACTATCTCTTGCTTTAAAAAAAAGAAAAAAAAAAGTAAAGACAAGACTGTTGGACCAGTATTGCAGTTCTGTAGTGTCATTTCTAATTAAACCAAATAATCAGGTTATCAAAATTGGTGTATTTAAAGCCTAACACCATTCCAATAAAGGCACAAAATTTCTTTTTATGTTGGTGTCAGACTTGTTAATCTCATGAAGTGGGAAGTTGTGAGCATGGGTTCCTACATATCCACTGTGGCTTTTGAGGAGTAAGATTGGTCTGTGAGGTAGAGATTGTCACGTGCTTTGTGTAACTGAAGTGTGAGCATTTTAGAACTGCAGTTTGTGTGTTCAGATAGATAGCACTTACCTATAGAAACCTAATGGCTCCTCCACTGTTAGGTTTGTTCATCTACTTTGTTCTGTAACTTTTTTCCCCACCACTATCTTTCAGGTGGTGGCATACAGGAGTCAGCACTGCGTTTTCAATCTCTCTGTGGTTTTTCTGCAAGAAAATACCATGTAGATAAAAATAAAGTGAAAACAATCTCCTTCTCATTCTTTCTAGGAAGAACGCTTTATATAGTGAATTTCTGTTGATATTGTATGAAAGAAAACTCTTCTTCAGACACTTCTAAGCACATAGCTGTAGTTAAGGCTATTTACATAGAAGACCACAAGAGGGAGATGTGGTTTCTTCTGAGTTGCAAAGATGCTTCAGATTTTTTCAGGGAAGCTTGTCAGTTGCCAGGGTTTGTAATTGCTTCAAAGCTTGGTAAATGTGATTCCGAGCCAAGAATAAATATGGGAAAGTGTTTTTTACAGAAAGCATTGTAAAAAATTTACATGCTGGAGTCAAACAGAACACAATCCAAACAAGAAATTGTTAAATAATTGTATTATGAGATTTTATTATTAACATCTTTCTATCAGTGATACAGATTTTTAAATTTTTTTCAAGAAGTCACTATTTGAGTCATAACTCTTAACTGATTCATATGGTAAGAAAGACCAATGGGCAAGTATCTGTAAAATAAAGAACTTAATTTAAGCTGTACTTTTCCAGCAATCCTCGATCTACAACTGTATCATGCTCTGGTGACCAGATTTTTTGATATGCTGCAGTGGCCTGAAGATAAGGCAAGTTTTTTTTTTTTCTCTCTAGAAAATAGAGCCTTAAAAGTTGAAAAGCTCAAGTTCCTGGCAAGCAGATACATAAGAGTGAGGAATTATAAAGAAAAGGAGTGAATACGTGTTCCTGGCATACCTGGCTGTATGTAAATTGCTAGGATTATGTGCAAAGATGCACAGAATGTGTATCTTTGCTGAAGATAAGTACACTCTTAGCTGAAGGAGATGCACACCACGCCTGTCCTTCAGCTTAAGAGTGTATTAGCTGAAAGCTGTAAGCAGGCAACCCTAGATGTAATCATAGGTCTGGTTTGTGGATCTTCTGGAATACAGATCAGGTGTGGTTTTTCCATCATATTTTGGCCTCTCTTGCTGTGTATGGGATGAGCTGAGACAGTTGCTGAAGAGGCTCCAGCAGAACTGAGTTGGTGTGCAGGGGTGGGAGTTGGGGTGTGGATGAGGGAGTGGTCAGAGATGACTTGGGGAGACTCTGGGAGGTGATCAGAGTGAGACTAAAAGCAAATCTGGTTTTCTACAGAGCCTTTACAGTCTGTAAGGATTCCAGATGCCCTGGTCTTGGGTGCTGGGAGGATCTGCTTTGCAAACAGCTGCCTGGATTAGAGTGGTGGCATCCAAACATTCAGAATTTGGCTGTTCTGGGCTATGGTGGGTAAGGAGGAGGTGGGCTGTCCTCATGGACTATGTTTCAGCTGGGCTCTTGCAGGAGAGGGGAGGAATAGGGAGTCTGCACCAGGAGGGGATGGTGTGTGACACAGGTCTGTTTGGGTGAGATTTTACAGAAATACCTTGCCTAGGGCTGGGGAGCCCTCCAGAACTGGACTGTGCATCTGGCACAGCCGTAACTGGATGAGCAAATGGCTGGTGTGTCAAGGGATGGAGCCAGCTCGTGTGAGCTCTGTGACGGGAGGGAGAGCTGACATGTCAGGCTGACAGCAGGACCTGCTGCCAAGTGTCAAATAAGATGGTTTTTGCATTCCAACTGTACTCAAGTACAAGAAGTCCAGGTGCTACCGGGGTTTTCATCATGAATGCCACATGTTCAGGAGTAAGGCTGGGATTTTTTTCCTAGGCTGAGGGATCCCTGCTGCCAAAATAAAAATAAATGAATAAAAATGGTGAAGCAGCCCATGATAGTGTGTTTTTTGACACCTTTAGCACTGAACTCTTGATCCTGTGCACAGAACGAGAAATCTGCTCCAAAGAGAAACTGTATTGTCTGTGTTTCTCTCTGGTGGACCTCAGCTCTTGGAAGAGGTGACGTGTGCCCCAAGTGCTGAGGAGCAGCCTGCGTGTTGCCCAGCTTGCCCAGGTGAGATGTGTACAATTTTATGTGGCTACCTGCACATGAATCAGGGATGTAGGAGTTTTGTGTTTTTATACTTGTTATAATATGTGTTCATCTTCCTGAGACTCCAAGGAAGTTGCTTTAAACTTCTGTTAGTCATTTGTGTGGAAGAGAATGGAGGGGAAAACAGAAATACCCTTACAGAGAAGTTAATTTCTTGTAGCTGTAAACTAAAATTACCTGCAGTTTCTCATAGAATGAAGCAGGAGTTTTTTGCAATGCGTTTTCTGTTGGGTTTTTTGTGTTGTTTTTTTTTTTTTTTTTTTTTTTTTTTTTTTTTTTTTTTTTTTTTTTGTTTTTTTTTTTTTTTTTTTTTTTTTTTTTGGGGGGTTTTTTTTTGTTGTTGTTTTTTTTTTTTTTTTTTTTTTTTTTTTTTTTTTTTTTTTTTTTTTTTGGGTGTGGTTTCTTTCGTGTGTGTGTTTTTTTTTTTTTTTTTTAAATACTGTAGAGATCATTTCAGAGAAGTTACACAGCCACAGGCTGACTTCTGGTGCATTAAGGAACTAAAAAAAATCTCTGAGCAGCTCCTACTAATAACTTGGACTGCACAGAGAGTCATCAATACTTAAACACACCTGACATAATACTCAATTACTGTCTTGTATGCTGGGAATAACTCTCTGGAAATGGTTCACATGAGTGTTCTGCTCCTGTAACAGCTCATCTGAATCTGATGGGCTGCTGCTGAGGTGGAGGGACTGAGCAGCCTGTGGGTAGGTTATCCCAGGGATCGTGTAAACCACACACTGTACAACACGAAGCACAGACAATTTCAGAAAAACCCTCTGCTCTCCTGAAACTTGCACATCTCATTGCTGTTCTGTGCTGGGTTGGGCTTAAAGCATCCAAAAGGTTAATTGCAAAGGCAAATATTTAAAATAAAATATTTTTTTTTTCTTCTCCAAAGTCTTGTTATTGGGGAGATTACACAAAGAAGGCAGTTATGATTTTCACCCCTGTATGTTCAATTAAGCTTGGAGTACACAACATAGATATGCAGAAATGTGAGATGGCAAAAAAAATCTATGTTGGTGTTTCTTATTAAATATTGCACAAAGTGACTATGCTTACTGTGTAATGGAGGATTTAATGGGACTGATGTCACAGGGCAGCTTTGTGGCCAGTTCATGAGACTGGTTGACAGAGCTTCTTGGGAAACAGTCCTGAAGGGCAAAGGAGTCAAGGAAGGCTGGAAATCCTTCAAGAAGGAAATCTTAGATGCAGAAGCAGGCTGTCCCCAGGTGCTGAAAGATGAGATGGTCTTAAAGGCCTTTTCCAGCTGAAATGATTCTATTACCCTATAAAGGAGACTTACCCTTTTGTTGTGCTGGTGCCTGCCCAGTGACTTGGAGTAGTGCTGTTTTTGCACAGAAAATTGCAAAGAGCACTAAGAAGTTGCTGACTGGCCTGCCCAAGCTTGGATCACTTTACTGTTCTCCAGGAGTTTGATTTTATTCCATTAGTTGAGGTAGGGCTCCAAGTTTAACTGATTCAGTGTGCTTAAAAGCTTGTATTGTCATTCAGCTGAACTTGGAATTAATCAAAGGTCACTGCCAAGTCAGTTTAGGCTCATCTCTTGATTTTGTGAAAACATTTGTGACCAAACATTGAGGTATTGTTGGGATGAATGAGTTACTACTTGGAAAGCTGCCTGGAGGCAACTGCTGGGCAGGCTGAGCTGGGTGTGCTCCTGCTGCCAGCTGGTGGGGCAGAGCTGTGCAAGACTGACATCCATGGCCTTTTCTGTGCAGGACAAACTTCTGTGGCAGTAAAAGTAAGAGAAATATGTTGTTAGCATCACTTACTTTTGTTTTTTTGGGAAATTTCCCCCACAGAAGCAAAGTGCTGGAGTAGTCAACTCCAAGTGCCGGTCACCCCTGTTCTAGTATAAACCTTGGAGTTTCCTATTTTAAACAGCTCTCATGGGGTTTGGCAGATGTCTCTTTCCTCTCTTAACATTTTTATCAAAAACTTGGCTGCCAGAGGGAAGGCACAGCCTGACCTGTGTTAGCTGCAGCTGTGCCTTACCCCCAAGAGAAGCGCCTGTTTGGGCGCATTGCTCTGTTGGGAATTCCCATACCAGCACATAGATGGGAAGCTCTGGAATTTTGCTCTCACTACCCCAGCTGCTTTTTCCCATCTATGGGTTGTCTGTGTTTTCTGGTAATTGTAGTGCATGTTACTGGTAGCTTTTTTGTCAGTGGTGTTACTCCAGGTGGAAAATGCCTTTCTGCATCTTTCCTGAAGTTGGACTAGAGGGAAACCTATGAGTCGTGATTTGGATGAAGATTCAAGATTCTTTCTGGGATTTCTGTTTTACCACAGTGGTTTGGAAAGCTACTTTGTCTGCTCTGGTTCACAGTAGCATACAGAGTGGCTGTAGTTGGTTTTTTTCCCCCAAGGTTTTGGTGTTTTCAGTGTAAATGCATTTACTGCTGGAGAGAGACCCAGAGAACGCAACAGCAATGAGTTTGTAGGAGCTGAAGACGTAGTATTTGATATGGAACATGTAACACTAATGCGGCTGAGACAAGTGTGGTTTTTTTTTCTTCTTCTTTTAATAAATTAAAAGAAAGATCAGGAAAAGTGTATTGTTCAAAATACAGACCAGCATAGAAGCCATTTTCACTTCTCCAAAGCCCAGAAGAGACAACTTGCTTTATGAAAATCGAGCATAAATCTCTTTTAACATCTAGTTGAAGTTGTTCTAATTTTTTAATAAATTTAACATTAAATGGAGCAGGGGTTTAAATACATGTCTCCTTCCCAGCCAAATGCCTTGGCTACTCAACTGTGTGGAAAGTTTTCTCCCTGGTCCTGTTGTTTGGGTGACTAATTCTAGGAGAAAACTTACACCTCACAGTTCACATCCTAGGCTTGCTTTTGAACTGGGTGGTTTTTACCAGTCACCTGGAGGCACCACCACCTGTTCCTTCTGCCCTTCCCTGGCTGGTTGGGGTGAGCAGCTCACTGCTCTGCTTGCTGACTTTGGAGGCCTCAGCTTGGCACTGCCCACAGGGATGGATAAACCTGGGCAGATGCTTAGGGACTCAAATTCCCCCACAGGGCAGAATCTAAAACTGCAAGAGCAGTAACAGCCCATGGTGAGGACTCCATTCACTGCTGCTGTCACTCCTCTCGAGATGTGAAACACTGGCAGCCTCGTAGGCTTCATTGAATCCTCAGCATATCTGTGCTCTTTTTTGTTGGGGTGGTTTAGTGTGTTTTACTTGCTGAAAGGTTCCAGATGTAGTTGGATTTAAGGGGTAAGTGAACACAGAGGTCAGATTAAAGTGCATTGTCCTCTTGATCTCCTTTCACACAGAAATCCTGTAGACGTGGGCTCAGTGCTCTGCAGCAGTGTAGAGGCCTTGTATCTTATGACAGGTGTTTTTAAGGAGCTGATGTCTGAAATTTGCTGATTCAAGGCAATGACAATCTGGCTCTTTCCTGAGCTGTGCTTGGTGCCCAGAGGAGGAGAAGTTTCTAAATTGGCTTCAGGTGAGAAGGCTTGTCCAGATATGTCAGATGTCCAGATGTCCAGCTTTGCTTCTCTGAGCAGGTGTTCCAGAAGTGTCCCCATCCCTCTCTTGTGCCAGAGCCCCAAGACTGGGTACTGCTGCCCATAACACTGCAAGGGGTGTATCAACAGTGCCTCTGGTCTGAGATGAAACTCCTGAAACCCTCCATTCAGCAAGGTGGCATTTAGTTTTAGTTTGGTTTTATTGTTTTCTCCAGCTTCTGTGTTCTGGGATTTAGCCAGACCCTTTTAGTGGTGAGGAATATAAATAACAACTATGAAGCATCTGGTAAAAACTCACAGGGAAGCACAAAAATAAGGAATCTCTTCTAAAGCAGAATTACACCTGAACCACCATGGGAATGGATGAGGGCAATTGGCCTTATTGGCACAGCTGCACTTAAATGTCTCTTTACTCGTCATGTTATAGTTGTCTGAGGAGGCTTTGCCTGGTGTGAGTGAGCAGGCTCAATGCAATCAGGCTTTCAAGCTTAGCCACAGGATGGCACCTTCCCACAAGAAATCCAGCATTGCTGCAGCCTGGAAAACCCTTTCGCACAACCTACCAGGAAAAAAACCATCTAACTTAAGGATGGCAAACCTTCATGGAAAGGCTAGTACCTTCTAGTCACATCAAAGTGAGGAAGATTGGAGCCTTGTCTTCCTCTTTGGAGTCAATGAATCAGTGTCTCCCTGCAGATGCTGTCAGTGCGGCTCATCAGGTGTTTCTGAGAAAAACGTGCTTTTACCTGAGAGTTGGTTTGTGGAAATGTTTTTGTAGAAGTTTGCCATTGATGTTCTCATCAGGAAGGTGGTGTTTTGGTTTTTTTTGGTGCTTGATCAAATTTCCAGCCAGCATCCATCCCCAGTGCAGCCCTGGCTTGAGCTTAGGGCACTCCTGGGCCCCATGTTGCTTAATTCAGGCTGATGAACTACATTGAGGAACTTGTCATTTCTGCTTTCGTTGTGTCTCTCACTAAATATCTTTGAATGCCTTAGAAGTTCTGTGTGGCAGCTTGGAAGCTTCCTAGGTGTGCACAGACTTCAGAAAACCTCCTGTGGGATGGAAAGCACCATCCAGCCCACCGGGCATACTCATCCCACAGGCAGGGTGGGCTGCTCAGACCCTGGGGCAGCTGGGATGGGGCTGACCCTCCACCAAATGCAAAGAGCCTAGTGTGACATAAATGTGTCCAAACTGTGCCTGCCTAAGCCGGATTAGTTTTTTTTCCTGGAAACGACATTTTAAGTGGGATACATAGGTATCTCCCTGGCCATTGCTTTCTACTCTCTTGCTTGTGTAGCTGTTGCAAAACCTGATGCTCTTGGTGGGTACAGGGAGGAGAGATGGCCAGGGATATGGTGCTGGTGGCCCCCTCACAGCTGTGCTTGCCTGGCTGCAGACACACAGACATGGGATTAAATGCAGACAAAAATACATTAGGACTTAATGAGAAATGCAGCATTTAGGAGCCATGTGCCAAGGCAGTCTGCACCCTGCATCTCTCTTTTGGGGAGCTGAGCCATAACCGGGCTGTTTTGGTATAATCACAGGGCTCAGCCCTGGAAGTGGCCCGGGGCTGGGGAGGGGCAGCAGCTGTGTGTGCCTCTTGTATTTTACAGAACACTGCATATTTATAGAACTCCTCTAATTATTGTCTAATACACTTTAATTTCATCAGTCATGACCTGACAACCTTCTGCTCTTCTCTCACCTGCATTAACTCCTCTGACCTACAAAATGTCAAACATGGCTTATTTGCCAAACTGTGCAAGCTGACAGTGAGGTCCAAAACATCAGAGTACACCTTTCCTTCCCCCCATCCTGAGGGGAGGATGATCTGTGCAATCACATCCCACTCTTGGTCCTTCCACACCTCTTATACTCTCTCTGCAGCACCCTGGCTGCTAAAATCAAAGTCAGACAAACACAGACCTGTCTCCAACGTAAAGGTGAGAGAGCACTTGATACACTGAGAGCTGAGCCAGAGAGGCTCACAGGTTATGGAGCAGGTGAAGGGGAGGTGCATCCCACAGCACAGCTCGTGTGTTTTTCCAGGTGATGCTTGGATTCCTGGGACCTCCACAGGGGTTTCAGTCACCTGGTGCTTCAGCTCCTTGTGCATGGATGTGGCAAAGTTCTCTGTGTAGGGAAATGGTGGTGATGGCAGCTCTCTGCTGGCACAAATACTGCCCCTTAAATACCTACAGCCCCTTTCTCCCCCTCCTTCTCCTGTTGTACTCAGGGAAAGTGTTTCACATTTATTGTCTGTGCCCTACAGAGCTAAATAGATCAAAACTAATGATCAAAGGGACTACAGGGGACAATGCTCCTCGACCTGTGGGGTCGATGTCTCATTTTATAGCACTCTGTAACTGCCTCTGTGTGTTTCCTTTTTAAATTTTTTTTACACTGTGTCCGTAACTCCCCTAATGAATAGGGTGGGGTTGCTGTAGCAATGGCACCAGAGCTGAGCAGGAGGATGAGAAAAAAGACATTGGGCTGGGGGAATCTGAGCTATTTGTGGTGAGGTCCAGACCATGGTCATGTGTCAGGTGTGCTGACTGGATATAGCCTTCCCCTATATACCTGCCCCCCACCTCCTCTCCCAGCTGAAAAACCTACTTGATAGCAGGTTAAATACTTTCTCCATGTAATGACCGTCAGAGCCCACATGCAGTGATGCTCTCCAAACCTAATGAGAAATGCAGCAGTGGCTTTTCCAGCCTCTGAAAGACAGAGAAACCAAATGACACACTAATTTTCTAATGCCCTTAAAATTTAAACATGTTGTAAATGGATGCGTTAGAGGGACAGGTAAAATATAACTAGATCTTGTGTAGACAGAGAGATTGGTATGAAGTGGGATTTGAACTGACAGCCCTGCTGCTCTTTTCCCAGCAGCAGCACCTCTGTGCAGTCTGGATCCCTGACTTTCACCTGGAAGGTTAATTGATCTTTAAATGAGAAATCTATTTGGTCCCAGCAGTCAGAGCAAGGCTGAGAAGTTGGACAGAGGGATTGCACAGGGCTGAATCTTGCAGGTCATTGTAGGTGGGCGTCCAGGGCCGGACTGGGAGGAAGGGGCTGCTGGTCCTTTGGCACTGAATGTTTGTTAAATATATAGCTATGTAGTAATTTATTAATTTTCAGAGTTCTTGGTCTTTAGAAACTCAGGCAAGTTGAAGTAGCTTAAATAAAAAAGTGGAGGGGATATTCACCAGAAAAAAAAAAGGCTGTTAAAAGTTTCATTCCAAACACACTGGAAATCTGAAATTTTGTTGGCAGAAAACACTTGTGCCTGTCTGATCCTATTTGCGGGTTTTTTCTCTCTCTGGTGGCCAGCACTGGCAGCTGCCTTAGCTCTGATCGAGGAGGAGGAGGAGGAGTTGCTGCTGCCACTGCTGCAAGACCAGAGGGATGTACGGCTGTAGTGAGTCCCCTGAGTCTCTTCACATGTGTGACCCCTGACAACCTGCTGCTGTGCCCAAAGCCAGAGAGTAACGAAAGTCACTTTGCTGCTTTGCTCTCTTTTCCCTGAGGAAAAATTATTTTATTTTTTCTTTATTTGTAAAAATTCAGGGGGATTAATGAAAATGCAGGATTTATTTTCCTTCATTGTGAAAATTTTTTTTAATTTTTTTTTTATGTATAATGTTTGAAATCAGGGAATTTCCTTCTCTGGGAGCAAGGCTTGTCCATGTGGTATCTGCCACACGGTTTTCAAAAGGTAGCATCTGTGCAAACTTAAAAGGATTTTGAGGACGCTGAGTGCTCGGATTGGGTTTGGTTGGAGGGGCTGCAGCACATGCCAGGAGCTGGAGACTCCCTGTAGGTGGCTGACTTACACAGACACAGTCCCTCTCCCTTTTTGCAGATTGGGAGTCTCAGCGTTGTCTCTCTTTGCCTTTAAGCCCTGATTCACATTGAGTACTGTTTGGTTTGGATTTTTTTCCCTTGCCCAGCACAAGGATAACTTCACGTATTTATTTTGGGTGTGTTTGAGCAGCAGAGAAGAAGTTTTTCTATAGTATTTGTGTTTGTCTTAGCTTTGGCTTGCCACTGACACAGTGTGCTGGCTTAAGTGAGTATGTAAAAGATGCGTGTTAAGTAGATAAACACATCTGACTTTTCAATATTGTTTTCATGTTGATGCATACAGACAATACTGAAAAGACATTTTACTCATTCATGGCTAGATCACACCACATGAAGCTGTCGTGTATTAGGCTTTAGAGAGAAGTGTCTCTAACTCTAAATCTGCCCTTTTAGATGGAAAAGGCCATTTAACATCAGGTTATATGATGAGCGCAAGTCTTCGGTGATGTGCTCCATAATGTTTTTTTATATCATGTCCCTCTACCATGACTTTTTCGGGTGTTATTTTTAGGTTGAGGTTTGTTTGTTGTTGTTGTTTTTATGTAGAAATAATGTGGTAATTAAAATCTGGTGTGGCTTTTGAGTAAGTCATGCAATAGGGGAGTGGGTCACATAGGGCACAAAGATACCTGAGCTCTTTGTACAGGAGTGGAGATGTACCCCTGCAGTGTGGGACCCTTAGCCCCAGGGTTTAAGGCTTGTGTGCTCTACGTGGAGTTTCAGATAAGCAGTTCCACAGTAAAGGGATGAAGACGATCAGGAGAAAAGGAGGGGAGGGACTGTCTCTCGTTTTTCTTAGTGGTTACAGTAAATAGAAATTTAAATTAGATTGCTCTCCAAGATTACTAATCAATAATTGGTTAAGAAGCCACATAACTTTCAGAAATCTAATTTTTATGCTTTATGCCTATAAAATGCCTCTGGATGCATCTTCCCTTTACTGTTATCTTGCAGGAGCATGGCCTATTTTATCTGTTAAGTCTGATGTTGGATACAAATGCTATTAATGCTTGGACCATTGGTCTGTGTGTGTTTTTTTTGTGCAGCACTCTTTTGGAGCAGACCACAAAGCCTTCAGGGTATGATGTGCTGCAGCAGCAAAACTTGCTCATCTTCCTTGGCTCACCTGAGTCGAAAGTACAATCTTCTCTTAAAACAACCCTGTAGACAGCTGGGTGTAATTCAGCCCACAACTTCTGCTGCTGTAATTCACAAGGATCAATTTACAGAGCAAAGCCTCCAGCAAACCGATGTCAGGTGGTGGCTCTGGCTTCCTGAGGGGGTGGGTGACAAACACAAGCGGCCTGAAACAAATCAAAGGATAATGCTGTGCCATAGAACTGTGCTGGATGCCTTCTGTCTGCAGGTATCTAATACAGCTAATAAGCAGCTAACAGTGCTGCCTGATTTGGCAGGAATTATTACCTGCTGAATGGCTTAATAGATTTCTAGTCCCTGGGTGTATAATTTTCACCAGTCCCCCAAAGGAAAGCTATATATTGTTTGCCATAGTTGTTTGTAGAATGGGGATGCACCACAGGTGTACTTTGAACTTCATAAATGCACTGGATTACATCCCATTGCACCTCTTATGGGGCTGTAATTACCAGAAGCTCTTCTGGGGTAGTGGCTGCTACTTGGGATGTGACTTTCCAAAGCAGGACCTTTACCAGGCTTGGCCTCCCTTTGTCACTGCAGTGTTCACTGCAGGATTAGCTGTAATGAATGGACATTAGTAAATCAGCCCAAATAACTCTTGGGCATCTTAGAAATATGTTTAGTGGTCTCATTCAGGGCTTTGCTTATGAGGGCTGTGCTTTTAAATAAACCAACATCTTGAAAAATGGTTGTGAAGAGATGTGGACCTTTTTGCCTAGCTTTTAAAACCGGTATATTTAAATTAATAACATGGTTACAGGTTTAATTATTTAGGTAGCCTACCTTACAGGAAAATAATTTGCTATTTCAGACTCTAGTTCAAGAGGAAGAAATACATTCTAGAAATACTTAGAAATAACAAATTAGATTCTGACAAGATGCCCTGTCCCTATATTAGAGGGGGATGGTGTATTGCAGGTGTGAAATGAAGAGAAGGACTCAGGCATTGAACACAGAGGGGTCCTGCTCACCTTCATTAATCAAGATGATTGTAGCAGCCAAATATTTGATTAAAAGGATGCATAAAAATAGCCATCACATAAAATAAGCCTGCATGGGACTTTGGCTGCTGTGTCTGAGAATGCCATAACCCTGAAATACAGCGTGAGTGAAGACTCTCTGAAGTGCCCACCTGCGGCAGCAGAAAGGCTCTGTAAAGGTCAGCCAGGACTGTTCGTGGAGCCTGGCAGCTGAAAGAAGTCGTTTTTAGCACAGGGCTGCCTGGTGCAATTGTTTTTCAGCAAGGGGGTTTTAATTACAGTTACACTTTTCACATCTGATTGTGCTTTCTGAGGAGCTGGAGGAGGCTGCCTCTGAAATGTCTCCTTAAAAATACACTGGAAGTATATTATCACTTGAAAAATACTGCCTTGATAAAAAACAAGGAAGCAAAAACTTTGATGCTTTAAGGGCAAAAGTTAGGAAAATTGAAGAGCTGTAAAGGGTCATTTAGAGCTCTGCTTTCATTACTACTGCCAGTATAATTGTCAAAGCTATGCTTAAAAAAACATGTCCATGTCTGATGATTTTTGCAAGTAGAAAATGTGATGAAAATCCAAACCAAAACTTAATGATAAGAACTGACACTATTTCATGTGAAGAAAAGTATGTTTTCTTGCTACAGACAAAAAACTACAAATGCCTGAAAAGGTGTCATTTCTCTAAGGATTTTTCATGCTGAAGCTTCACCCAAAACTGCAAAAAAAGGAAAGCAGGAATGTTTGAGATAGGTGGGAAACTGCTGGAGCAGTGTTGCCTTAGGGGGGTGTGAGGTCATCTCTGGGCAGTCTGAGGAGGCAGCTGGGCCAACTCTGTGGCCGTGCCTGGGTACCAGTGTCCATGTGGAGATGTCTCCCACTTGTCCAAAATGTGTGAAGGATTCCTGCCTCTTAGAAACAGTGTGACTTCACAGACAGTTTGATCTGGCTGTCAGGAGGTATTTCTTCTNCAATGTTAGCGCTGTCTCCCTTTATTCCTTGTGGGACAGCAGAGCCTGCAGCTATTCCAAGGAACAGCCCCGAGTCATGGTCACATTTTGGTAACATCTACCATTTTCTGCTTAAAATCAGCTTATTTATTGTCTGTGCGTGGACTACTACTATTTTGCTGCTTTCTAAGTTTAATTTTCTTTCTAAACAAAAATTCCACATTTTAGATTGCATTTCCTATATTTACATGGTGGTCTTTTCCTTCTCTCATTTTGCTAATATCTGTCTAACTTTATCTTCTCTGGATTCTCAGTCTCTGAATTAGTTTCTTCTACAAATGCCAGGGACTGGCCACTAACTCCCCATGACATGTGCTGAGGGCATTTATTAAAAAATACTAGTCCTAAGTGCCCCATAACCCTTTACCCATGAAGCGGGAGTGCTGCCTTTCAGCTCTGTCCCCACTGCTGGGTGATGCTCCTGCTAAGCATTGCTGCTTGAAGGTGATGCCAGGTTTTATTTGCATCTTGTTCTGGTTTAACCCCCAGATAAGGATATTCACCAGGTCAAAATCTTGCTCACTCCCACATGGTGGGATGAGGGAGAGAAACAGAAGAGTGGAAGTGAGAAAACTGGTTCAATAGGTAAAGCAAAAGCTGTGTACTCAAGAAAATCAAACCAAGGAATTAATTCACTACTTCCCAAGGGTAGGCAGGTGTATAGCCACCTCCAGGAAAGCTGGGCTCCATCACACATAAAGGTGACTTGAGAAGACAAATGTCATTACTCAAAATGTCCTCCCCTTCTTCCTTCGTGCCCTTCATGATGCCGTATGGTCTGGGATATCCCTTGAGTCAGCTGGGGTCAGCTTTCCTGGCTGTGTCACCTCCCAGTTTCTCATGCACCCCCAGCCTTCTTGCTGGTGCAGCAGGATGACGAGCAGAAAAGGCCTTGGCACTGTCTATGCACTGCTCAGTGACAAGGAAATCTTTGAAAGCATCCCTGAGTTGTCAACACCGATTCCATAAAACTTCCAAAACACAGCTCCTACCAGCTACTGTGAAGAAAATTGACTCTATCCCAGCCAAAACTCAGACACATCTTTAACCTGTAGATCGTTGTTCCTTAACTTTATCTGACCATTTCTGAAGATGCTTTTTTTTTTTTATCCCCGGCAAAAACAAAGGGAGATCTTGAAGCATCATTAATTCCCTTGGAAGAAAATGCGAAATCTGTCCTGCCTGAGAGAAAGGATGTGAAGGGGAGTTGATAGCGTTAGGATGAGTGTGAGAGATGGGATATCTGAGACTCATGGGGGCTTGACTACTCTTCTCCCTATATATTAATTGGCTGCATTTCACATGCAGTTGAGCTAGAGGAGAAACCTTGAGTCTAAATAATAATAATAAAAAATAATAATTCAACGAAGAATACAAATCATGGGAATGTGAGTAAAATGTAAAGCTTTATTTTTAGATGGACTGCAGAGACTCAGTGTATCCTGGAGAATTCCATAAATCTAATGAAGCTTTCATACCTCTGGGGACAGGGCCTAAGCTGCTGGGCTTCCTATCCATCTTGGGATCAATAGCGCAGTTAAGTAAAAATCACCTGCAAATAAAGAACATGGAGTTGGGAGTGCAGCTCATCTCTCACAGAGGAAACAGAATAATAACCAAAAAGCCCAAGACAGCGAATTTCAAACTCACAGCTTCATTTGTGACAGGGCTTTTTCTGGGATGATTCAACAGTAAATTAGGAAAATTATAATGGGGGCCCAGGTAATTTCACATGTGGTAGGACCCTCTCCTGACACGTGACAAAAACGAGTTTGAAGATGTGTATGAGACACAACTCCCCCCTTTTTTCGTTGCCCTCACCTACCACTTGCTGCAGACCTCCATGCAACTGCTCCTTGGAAACTGGCTCCTGACATTGTTCAAATGAAGAGCAATCCTTGTTTTCTCATTTTGGGGAAATGGTGATTAGGAGTTTTCTGCTCCTGTGACCTTCCTTGCCTACCTGGTGACTAGGTGCTCTGCAAAGCCCAGGGCTTAGCTCATGTTTATCCAGTCCCAGTTGTGCTTGCAAAGAGATTGTGCTTGGGTAAAGAGCAATATTTCAACCAAGTCACCAAACATGGCAGAGCTGATGGGGAAGTGAGAGATACAGGCTTGTGTTTGTTGTTACCTGTGTAGGTGCCAGTGTGGTACTTAGTGGTGAAATATCCATAGGCACAAACAAAAACTCTGAGGTACAGAAACATTCAACTCTCACTGAGGTAGGACTCATGCTTCCCTTCCAGCCCAAACACAAAAATAACTCAGATTAATTACCTAGTGGCTGAGGTGCCTTACAGCAGTAATTGTTTTATTTCCTTTATGGAATTCCTGTTCTTTCTTTCTTTCACATTGTGCAGTGTGTAAGGCCCTGACAGTGGATCAGTGCCAACAAAACAGAGTGGGAAGAGTCCTGCTTTAGGAAAGCAAATAAAAATTTTACTTTTGCCTTTGCAAGGGTTGGAGAGCTATAAATTTACTCGTCTTCAAGAGATCATCACATGGCAATGCTTTGCCTTCTACTGAAAAGAAAAAGTTACGTTCTAGAGGGTGAAAAGTAAGGGAGCTGTTGTATAGTTGACAAGAACCTGTGTAATGCCCAGAAGTGAAATCAAAAGATCCTGGTAAGGGAGAAATGAACAGTAAAAGGGATAGCAAAGTAGAGAAGAGGTCCAGGGCATGGACAGCTTCAGGGGCAGGAGACCATGTAGAGGACATCAGTGAGGATGTAGGGACCTCCTTCTAGGCCACCTGATTTTTTTTTTTTCCAAGTTGGCAGCTTTGATGAGAGGGGATGTTAAACTTCAACCTTGCTGTTGTCAGCAAAGAGGAAGTGAGATCTGGTTGTCTGTCCACTCACACAGACTTTTGGGGAAGAAGGGATATGCTGCAGGAATGATGGTCCTGTGTATTGCAGATGGAAGTATGAGCTGAGCTTGGGAGGTGACAGGCAGGTTGAAAAGGACATGGAGGTGTGAAAGAGGGCTCTGCTCAGACCTTGCAGGTCTCATTCTTTCCTCTGTGTGCTTTACCCTTCAGGTGGAATGAATACCCTCATGCTTTCATTCCAAGTAATAATTTTGTGCTGCTTTAGTCACATCTCAGGTCCTGAATCTGTAGGAAAAGAATGGATGGGTAAAAAAATTGACCTTTTCTTGTTAACACCAGCTTTGTTTCTGTGCTAACTGCAGAACCTGTCCCTTATGAATTATGTCTATCTGGAACTGGAGTGAAGGACGGGAAATTAAATGTGTCATTGATACAGGTTCAAATTTTACAGACCATCAGTATCCCTTGGTGTGTAGGGCTACATGTCTGAGGTTGTCAGCAAAGTGGCTGTTCACAGAAGGAAATGGCGCTTAGTCATCACTCCTTCTGCCATGGGTCTGTCTGCAGGCAGGATTTTTCTTAAACACACAGATTTAAAGATAATTTTTCTCCCTCTTTTTTTCCCCCCATTCATTTGGTTCTCAGTCTGGCACAAAAGCTCAAGCATTTACAGCTTGTCACAACATTCAGGGAGAGCTTGTAGGAGAATAATGACCAAAAAGCACAAGATCTGCTGGTAACTGCTTAATAACAGAGTGTTTTAAAATGCTTCTCTGACACTTCCATTTTTTATTTATTGAATGTGGAGTACACGCAAATAGAGTGTCTTTGGGATTGCATGCTGAGCCCTGGGATATTCACAGATCCCAGCTATAAATCTGGAATAAGGCAACACATGCCCACTGTGATATCATTACTGTTGTAATAAACTTGATAAGTTTCCTCCTTTCATTCTTTTCTTCATGTGAGATACTGTAGATTTCTACTACCTGGTCCAGTACAAGCACCCTTTGAAGACCTCAGGGCTCCCAAACTGGCAGGTTAGCCCTGAGCCTTTTGTTTTCCCTTAAAACTGGTAGAAGTTTGGGCTCAAGTTCTCAAAGATACATAGTCACTTAACCTGTGTTAATAGCAGGTGGTGACAGCTAGAATTGGTGAATTGACACCAAACCCTTCCAAGCAAAATAAATTAAAAACCATCAGAACTAGGGAAAGCAGGAGGTGAAATGCGATCATGTGAAAAACAGGATGATCATGTAATTAAATCAGGAGAATAACGTAAAACAGGAGGACTAAGAGAAATGGCAACTGCCTGGAAATACAAAATAAATTATGTGACATAAAATTAGAAGATAGTAGGAGAACAGTGTGTAGGACTGTGTAAGGCATGATGAAGTCCTGCCTAGCAAAATTAAAGACGATAACATAGACTGGTGTAAATATGACAGAGAAGACTGATGGGGGAAGATTTAACATGAGGATTTTTTGGGCTGCAGTAATAATGAAGAGAGATGCTGCAGCTGACAGACTGAGATAGAAAAACTGTATTATGCAGAATTACACATAAAGCAGTATGTTATTATGCCTTACCCCAACTATGGAATAGATTCAGACTTCATATCTGATCACCTCAGAATTTGGTAAAGTTGTTTCTGAACTCCCTTCTCTACAGGTTCATGAAATACCATCCAGAAAATCCCAAGCAGTGACTGCAGCATTTGGTACCACTGCCTGTGGTGTGGGCTGACCTAGGTGTAGGTACAAGCAAAGGCAGGGTGTGGCATTTTAATAATTCCTGCTCTGACTCCAGGTTTTTCTCTCAGCAGTTTCATTGGTCTTTCCCACTTATTTGAAAAGGCAATATTGAAAATAATGCATGAAGAGAAATCTTTCCTTAAGGAAGACCTGAACTGGGGCCACACGTCTTGGTCCAGCTCCCTTTCCTTTATTATCTGCCTCTTTCCCAGCTCTGTGCTAACCAGGTGCAATACTGGTGATTAGAGACAGCTCCTGAAGGCTCTTGGCTTTTAGTCACTCAGACATATCCTCTTATGGTTATCTCCCACCCTTACAGAAGTGAGTTGGTCCATGCTACAAAGCTGCAAGTATATATTGTAGCAGCTGGAAACAGCTGACAGGACATATGTCCCACTTATTTGTACTGAGTGAGTGAATCTCAGGAAAGTTAACAGTGAAATTCATTTGGAGTTTAAATAAATAGGAAAACTCCCACAATTCAACTGGCCAATTATCTTAAATGGTGAAAACGATTCCAGTAATAAAACACTTCAAGAGATAGGATATGCTCAGGAATAACATATTCAAAAATTAATAGCAATAAACTAGAGATCATGCTGTAGTTCTTGCTGTTTTCCTTCAGAAGGAAACAAACTGCCAAAAACATTTTAGAGGAAAGGAGGGTTGTGTCTTTGAAGGGATTACTACTCATGTCTTCACAGGGTGGCTTGAATCATCAGAGGCTGCCTCAGCTTAGAACAAAGTGCTCAGAAATGTCACTTGGCAGCCAGGCCCATTGCTGAAATCCTAAAAGAAATAAGTTACAGGAAATAACCAGACTGAGCCTTAATGGGCCTAACTGAAAGATCTTGCTGGGAATAGTGACAGGCAAAGTTGGCACTTGGATCTGTAATTTGTAACCCAACATGACTGTGGAATGACATTAAGATACAAAATGTGTATTTTTGGCATCTCTGCTCCTGTGTTACAGTCCAGTGGGCTGCAAGGCAGCTGCTTAGACACGGGTATCTGGTGCCATTTGGGATGCCCCTGGGGCACCAGCTATGCCTCCAGCTGGGTGAGTGGATGTCCCTGGGTCCTGTGTCACATCTGCCTTTAGAAGGTCTCAGGTGCCCTCAAATCACCCCTCAGGTGGCACTAGTCCTTCAGGTAACTGAAGGGAGCCCTTGGCATCATTGTTGTATGGAGTAGCCTCCTAAGATGACAAGTCACCAATGCATCATACACTTGAATCTGTTTACATTGAAATGAGAGTGGTGAATCACTGACAGAATGGATGGCAGCAGGTCCAAGCCTATCTGTGCCACCTCCCCAGGACATCCCTGTCTGACATTACTCTGGCTGTTGAGGTGTTGAGCCTTCATGTTTGTCCTCTCTACACCACCAAGCCATCCTGCAATCAGCCAGGGAAGTGTTAAACCTGCCTCTGCCCCTCACTTTGATGGAGGAAACAGAGAAGAAGCAGCATTTGAAAAGGCAAAGGCACACAAGGTTGCTGTCTTGCTTTCTGTAAGCTGTGCATTATTAAAGGCCCACATCATGTTGATCCAGAGCTCTTTGCTGGAGCTGCGACAGGGATAGAAACGGGAACAAGGACACACGAAACCCTTCCCTGAGGCAGCCCCAGGCTGTGCGTCATCTTCTTAGTCAGTTTGTGCCCCAGCTCTGACAGGATGTTGAATTTCTCTAGACCTTTCCATGAAAGTCTTGAAAAACCTTTATTTAAGAACCAGAAACAGGCCCACAAGGGTAAGAAAACCCCTTTTAGTTACCGACAGTGTGAGGCAGATGTGAAGAGGAGCAGGGAGATTGGGGGGGGGTAAACCATTGTTGCTGCTGCTTCATCATTGGGGCACCTCTGGCAGTTTTCAATAACCAAAAACATTTCTTCATGCCCTTTCTGAATTTTTAGAGAAAGCTCCTCAAGTAGGAAGAAGCTGATGTCTGTAAAAGTTCTATCTCTCCTTTGCTGTGCTCTGGCACTTGTGGATGGGTCTGGGAATTGTAACTGAGGAGAGAAGGGGAAGATATTTTCGCTTTTCAAGTGTTGATATTTGCCCATTGCTCTAAGTTATGTAAAGTGACCTGGGGCATTGGAGCTCATGCCTGGAGGCATGTTTTGGAGCCACAACCTTCCAGGTGGTCTTTCACATTGCCTCACTAGGTTTCAGCTTGGAAGAGCTCACCAGCCTAGAAACCTACAGGAAGCTGAAGCACAAATGTGTATTTAATGATAAAACACAACTCAAACAATGTGCCCTATAGCCCATCCAAAATGTTCCACCTGAGTCAGTAACTGTGGGGCTCAAGGGTAGCAAAATGGGACCAGAAATGAAAAATTTGCCATGCCCAGACTGAGCTGTGCCTGTGGTTTGTGTGCATGGTCTGAACCTCTGGCAATACCAAATAGGGGGACTTTGCTGTTCTTTCCATCTTACAGACAAAACTAAATCAGTATCTTCCTGTTTGACTAATGCCAAAAGCATGAACATGGCCAGTTCCTGCAGCCCAGCTGCTCCTTATAAACTTTCCAAGCCTAGAAACTTGTTTTTGTGTCTGAACCTCTATTTAAAGTCCAGTATTTTCTGCTTACTTCCATTTGTCTAAATCCCAGCATGCCGTGTGAAAGGAATCAGTCTACTAATCTGTAACTGAGGTCTGCAGAGTCTATTAAATATGCTGAGTACTAGTTGGTGATCTTGCAGAAAGAAAAAGCAGAAAAACATTGAGAGGATAAAGAATGATCAGACTTGGTACTTTAAACAATTAACATTTTGAGGCCTTTTAAAATGGAAGAGAACATCTGTTAATAAAAGAAGAAAATGAGAAAACCAAAATCCCTAAAACCAATTATGTGAATCAGCAGCAAAGGCTTAGATCTGTCGCATGTTACTTTGAATTTTCTAGTAACTTTTAAAACTCCTCACTGAGTGAGGAGTCACAAATGGATTTATTTGCATCTAAAGCAATTTCCAAAATGTGAAAGGTGAACAGCATTCACAAAGCAAGAAAAAAATAATTGGAAGCTAGACAGGACAAAGCACACAGCATTTAGAGAGGCAGTGCTCTGGCCACATTCAAAAGCAAAAAAAGGAGAAACTCCAAGTTCATCAGTTCAGCAGAACTGGTGGAAAACATAAATTAACATCCCAAATGGAAAATAGATTTGTATAATTTTATTTTGTGTAAAATCTGAACTGGATTGGATTAAAATAAATAAATAAATAAATAATAAAAAAAGTGGAACTACCTGCTGAAACACATGACAGTATGGATCTAGTAATGGCATCCAAAGGGAAATCATACCAAATCAGTGTCTCTTGAATGTGGCTGCACCTTTATAGACCAGCTTTCCCCTCAGCCATCTTCCTCCACCCTGGAAGCTCCCTGAGTTTTGGCCTGATTAGCTACAAACAAACGAGCTGCCCCAAAACACCAAAACACTGGTGCACTCCCCAGGCTTTGTGCCAGGGCTTAGCTTAAAGCCACTGTTTGTGTTTCTGTTGCTCAAGATGTGCATTTCTTGTAACTGCTGCTCTTTTGGGAGCAAAGAGAGTTAATTTCTATAGCTGCAAAATGAAAAATATGTTCCAAACTTGAGAGGACAGAAATGGAATGGTTGCATGTTTCCGGCTGATGAGATGACCTAGAGGTGGAGTAATTTGAATTAAAAATCGATTCCAGTAAGTACCAGGCAGAAGAGTCCTTGTCCAGGAAGAAGAATAAAACCAGAGAGGTTTCCAAACTATTAAAAAAAATGTTTCATTGCTATTTGAAAGACCGAGAGTGTTCAGAGTTTTATTGTAAGGTGATACAGAAAAGGAAATATATTATCTGTCAGGCCACATATGTCTAGACAAGCATGTCAAGTTTGCTGCACAGGTACCTCACAGAAAGCCCAACCCCTCAGCACTCCAGGGGAGGGGCATTTCATACAGCACTGAAGTTTCTGCTCTCGGTTGCTTTGACTTCATTAGCAAATAAAAAAAGCTAAATTATTAGAGATATGTGGTTCGAGGAGGAGAGAAGAAAAGTAAGAGTTAAAATATGTTAATACTGTATGGTACTGCAAACCACCTGCTTTGAAACTGCTTGCTGCCCCCAGGGCTGAGTTTGCTGTATTGTGCACCCTTTAGCGCTGTGCCAGTGCTCTCCCCTCATGGTGGGAGTGATGGGCCCCGTGCCTGCTGTGCTGTGCCACACTACAATCACACAGGCCAGTGAAGAGGTGATGAACAAAACTTGGCATTTCGCAAGTTCGCCGCCCCAAAAAAACAACCTCCTGAAATATTGATTATCTCCTTTCCAGGAGGTCAGGTCAGGTTAGGCTCTCCTACTATTTTTAGTTTTAAACCCCTAAATATTACATCGGGCTTTGCTTAGTGTTGACCTTTGTGCATCGCAAAAGAGGGTGTATGTGGCCAGAAACAGCCACTGCTGCCCATTTTCACACTTGCCGGTATCTGCTGTTGGCTCCGTGCACACATGAACCTTTATTTTCCAAATAATAAGCTGTGGCAGTCCCTGAGTAATGGCTGACCTAACTTAAGACAACACAAAAAGCAAGGAGCTGTAGAGAACTTCCTACAGAGGCTGTTTCCCAGATGAGTTCAGTGATGGAAAGATGCTGTCTTGTTATTTCCCCAAGGAAGCCCGGAAAGCTCTGCCTGACACTCCCATTTACAGGAGCTGCCTTCTGCTTAGAATGGCAATTGTGTCTTTCTGGCACTTGTTTTATTTTTATTATTTATTTTGGCCCTGATTTCTAATTCTACATCTGCAGATCCCATAACATGTAGACGCTAAATCACACTGCTCACTTCTGACTTGAGGAATGCATTAAGGTGAATCCTGTGAGGGATTTCTCAAGGCACATTCTGAAAATATGAACAGATCTTTCATTGTAACCCCATTTTCCTTAATTTCCCCAGGGACATCAAAACTCCATTGAATTATAAATACAAACCACAATAGGGTTGTGTCTGTAGACTCACAGACATCAGGGCTTGGAATCCACCTGCCCCAGCTGGATCTGGGATTGGTGGAGAGGAGCACCCCCAACACTACTGCACTTCACCAAAGCAAATATAAGAACATGGACTGTAAACCCACTGGTGGTGCAAAGTCAGAATGAATACAAGGATGGGGATATCTTTTAAAGTCATGCAGATCACTTGGGAGGAAGGGCTTATTTGGGCAAAATGCATTTTAATCTGATTTTAATGAGCCTTGTATTTTATAAAGGATGTTGAAGAACACTATTGGGGATGTAGAAAAAAAAGCTGTATACAGAATTTCAGCCTGCAGTATTATTTAGGCTCCATTTGAAAATAGCAGCCTTAAGGAGTTTAAATTTCTTAGATTATCAAAAAGGAAATGGAGAGGTAACTTGATTACAGCAGAAATCCACATGGGAAAAGTAATGGTTACAGTAAAGTGGCTTGGGTTAAAAAAAAAGGAAAAACCCCCATTAATAGCAAAAAGCTGAAGCCAAATAAATTAAAATGAGAAATCCAGCCCAGGTTTTAGCAGTGAGGACGGTTAATCATTGGAACAAATTATCAGGTGAAGTAGCTGACTTGAAGTCTCTCAATGCTTTCAAATTGTGACCAGTTGTCTTAGGCCCAGAGTGGCATCTTTTGTTAAATAAAGTAGTGTCCAGTGGCAGGATGAGGAACAATGTCCATAAAGCGAAGCAAAAGGAGTTTTATCTCCATATGAGGAAGAACGTCTTTACACTGAGGGTGGCAAAGCACTGGAACAGGCTACTCAGGGAGGTTGTGGAGTCTCCCTCCCTGGAGACATTCCAAACTCACCTGGATTTGTTGCTGTGTCCCTTGCTCCAGGTGACCCTGCCTTGGCAGGGGATTTGGACTGAATGATCTCTAGAGGTCCCTTCCAACCGTGACAAGGCCCCACACACCTCCTGCAGCTCTCTGTGGCTCCCTGTGACATCCCATCCTGCTGGATGCATTCTTGGGCACAGCTCCTGAGAGCTCCCTGGCTCAGCTAGCCCAGGGCTTGTTTGGCAACAAGTCTAGGCTTTACCTCACTGTTGCAATGCTTGCCACTTTTTTCTGGGTTTGTTAAACATAATTATGTTTCAAATATTGCACAGAAATTTGGAATGGAATTCTCTCTGGCAGAAACCACACCCAAATGCACTGAAAAAGAGAGATTCTCATGCACAAGGCAATAACTGACAACTTCCACCACTCCTCTGATGCGGTGCTACATTTATGTTGTTGGGTGAAGCTATGCAAGGATATAAGTGCCAGAGCCATCCTCCCACAGCCTGGCACAGAGTCCATTAAGAAATCTCATTGGCTCTCTGGAGAACACTCAGAGCACAGGCACTAAGATGCTGCATTTAGAAAGATAATGGATAAAGATGAAATCAGCGTTTCAGATGAGTCTTCTCTTTCCGTAGGGGCTGTCTTTATGGTTTTGATGATGTAGAATAGAAAGAAAGAGCATTCAATTCCTAATGAAATGAAAAATTTCATTAATTTTGGGATATTCATTCCTTTAAGAGCTCTGCTCCTTGAGTTCATTAACTCCATGATTGTGGCTTGTGCTGATGCTGCCTTTCAGTCCTTGCCAGGATTTGCTTTCTGTTCCCTGGTCCAGGCCAAGACACAGATATTTTGCCAAGCCCAACATAGTGCCTGTGGTTCCCAAGCAGACACACAGAGATATCTCCTATGGAACGATGAGAGAAATATTCTCTAATATTCTCAGCTGTTGAATCTGGCTGTCTGCTGTAGGAACTACAAATCTCACCCTGGTCCTGCAAACGACCCAGATCTTGATAATTTGTGAAACTTTCAAGGAAAGTCGTGTAAGCTCATTTCCTTTGAACCCAGTGAGATGTGGCAGCAGTTCCAGCTGAGTTGCCAGGCAGGCCTGTGTGCAAGTGCTCTGCAGGGCTGCAGAGCACCTCCGTGGGCCTCCTGCAGAGTCTCAGTCATGCAGAGCCCCATTAGCCATGCTGAACATTGGCTTTCACCTTATTTGATGTAAGCCATCCATGTGTATAAGGTTTCAGCAGCAGCATGAGATTTGGAGAGTTTTTCTATTTAAAGCATCAGGGGTGGGCCATGGGATGAGAATAAATACTTTAATTACAAGAAATTTTTTGTGAAACTCTTTTCTATATAGTCAAAATGATGAATAAAATAGTCATGTAGAAGGTGTTACAGCAGCTTATAGTGAACTGTTTGTCAGCTTTTTTTTCTGCCCCATTTGTCTTAAAACATTTAGCATCCTTGGGTCTGCATGGTCCTTTATGAGCAATAGTTAAACAATTTTTCTCTTATTTACCTTCAAGGGATAACAAATTTCCTGTGGTAGAGATGTGTCCAGCTGTAAGTTGATTAATATGTTTGCACAGCTTTGCATTGTGGAAATCGTCTTCACTTTAAAATTCTGCTGAAAATAATCACTAAGAATCAAAGCAAATAACATCCTGGACTGAAACCTGCTATTCTCCCCTAAGCAAAAATGTGACTTCATTGTGTGGGTGTTTTACTGCCACAAGATCAGCAGCATCTGGTCTTTTGTATTCAAAGTAAGTGTCATGGGATATGCATGTGAAATTTTGCAGTATATTTGGACTTTGTTTTCTAAAACTAATAAATTATGAAAATGTGCTTCCAGGAAGCTAGACTTTGATCTAAAGTAAGGCTATTTTGGGTAATAAAGCCAAAGGAAAAACCAAAAAGAGTATTGAATCTGCTGATGAAGATTTTTTTTATTTATAAGTATATAGCTCAGTTTGTCTATACATACACACAAATCTGTTGCTATACATATAATAGATATTTTCTATTCTTGTTCCATCAGGGTTCAAAAGCCAGGAATTGTTAAAATATGTTTTTCTGGTTCCAAACCACTGTGATTATTTGTATCTTCCTAAGCAATAAGTTTATGAGAACTTGCCCCCTTCCATCAATTATCTAGAAGAGTGATTCAACCTGTGGAAAAAAGGTGATCTAAAAATCAAACAATGGTCTAAAATCTAATGATGGGAAAAATATCTTTGCTTGTAAAATTGCTGAATAGTAAATGAGATTTGTGACTGACAAGCTGCTCCTTGAACAAAGATGTGATGGGAAGAGGGGTGGAGATGTGAATTTACATAGTGAAGGTACAGCACTGGGAAGGACAACTAAAAAATAACCAGATTTTTTTTTTACAAGCACCTGAGGCAAGTGAAGGAAGGAACTATATAACTACTTTGAGGTCCAGAAAGTAGTGGGTAATAAAGCCATTGAATAGAATGAAGGGTAAGGGTGCCAGTGGTACAAGCCAAGGTAAGAACATGGATGTGATATCAACAACAAATAGCATCATCTGAAGGGAAGACTGGGATTAATGAAACAATGGGAAGGAACACACTGCCCAGGAACACAGGCTCAGGTTCCAGAAGAAAGCTTGAGTCAACAGGAGAAAGACTTGTGTGGCTTTGGTCTGATCAACACAGGACTTGGAGTAGAATGGTGAAAGGCAAATTTTTGGAATTATGATCACAAAAATGTCCTTGGGAAGGCAAGGAGGGAGAAAATAAAGAGGATGAATACAGGGCAGCACACTTTTCTTTCCTCCAACAATTGTAAGATTTCTGCACGGAAAACAAACCTACAGAGAAAGGTATTCTGGAAGCATGGCTGTTCCTTATGGAATTGAGAGCAAAGTATCCTGCTGTGGAGAAAGGGTGCAAGGTGAACTGTCAGCTTTTTAGTGACTTGAAATTTTAAAATGAATTGTTATAGAAAGTGGAAAGCAAGTGACAAATGATGCTTATAAAAAGGATTTTTGAGTCACACAGAGTTATCCCCGAGCAGTTCTGCTATCAGAAAAAAACCAAACATCATACTCTTGCACCTCTCCTTCTCCCCTCAAATGCTGCAGTATGTAAAGAGGAGTGTGGCATTTAAAATGCCTGGAGTGGTGTGCACGCAGTGCTCTGGGCAGGGCTCACTGGACTAAGTGGCTCTGTCCTCAGTAATATGAGTAGACCTGTCCCAGGGAGTACAGGGCTACCAAAAGCGAGATGTATGAGCAAGGAGTGAGGTGCTGTACCTGTGTCCTTTAGAACAGAGGATCAGTGAAACACCTCAGTCCTAAAACATAGCTGAAAAAAATGTGTGAAGAGAAAGAAACTGTTTTTTTCTATGACAGATGAAGGAAGAAGTGGACTTAAACTGTAGCAAGCGGGACCCAGATACTACATGTTTGTACTTCTGGGCTAGCTAAGCATGAGGGCACTCATGCCCTCTGAGGATTTTCTGAGGATGCTCCAAATACACCACAGTGTGCTAAAACACATCCCACATCAGACTGGCAACTAGCTTATCAGTCACTCTCCCTTGGTGAAGGAGTCATGGGCAAGGACTGTCTTTTTCCTGCACATCTCTTTCATTTGAACCACAGTGAAAAAGGCTGTAGAACTTCCACTGCTGAGGTTTAAAGGACAGATTAGGTAAATTTGCCAGGATTTTTTCTGCCTGGGTTTGATATGTGGTTTCAATCCCAAGAGAATTTCTTCAGTTTTCACTGCAAATGTTCAGATTTTCCTACCAATCAGAAATTCTAGGAAAAAACCTCAAACATCCAAATAAAGGAGGCTCTTTTCTAGCCTCAATTCCACCCCTGCAGCAAGAATTTGAAAGCTGTTGGAGCCTGACTACATTCAACACTCGTGAGACTTCCTAGCTGCAGTGCTGGAAAGCCATTTTCCTGAGAGTGTGGTAGAAATAAAAAAGTCTTGGAGAGGCTGATAGAACTTGGAGATAGAATTCCTTTTCAGAGGAAATATGCCTTGTGGCAGATCTGCTTTAGATCTAAGGATTCTGGCAAGGTTTCCCTGGAAATCAGCCCAGCTCTGGGAGCCAGGCAAAGATTCGGAAAAAATCCTGAGCTGAGCTCAAGGTGTTTAGAGAGAAATAATTCAGCCTCCATGGCCATTAGCTGTCTTCTGATGAATGTTTCTGATAAAACTTGAACAGTTTATGGCATAAGCTGTTTCTCACTGCTGATCTCAGAAGTGCATTATTTAACAGCATTGAATTCCCTAGAAATCTGGTGATTTTTGATACGAGGAAAGACCCCCAGGCCACCAAAGCACTACAATGGATGTGCTCCTCAGAGTTTTGCACAAAAGCACACTGAGCTTTCTGAAATACAGTTTCCCAGAGGTGACATTTCTGAGGGACCCAGCTGTGCCCTGCCATGGAGCTGTGGCAGAGATGGCAGGAACCTCCTCACAGGAGTCCCCACAGCCAGCACCCGGACAGGAAAACCAGCCCAAGGCTTGACTGAAAACATTGGAACATTCAGTCCCAAACATAAAAATAAAGGGTGATACGTGAGTGAGAAAGCCGACAGCTGGTTGTTGCCAGGAGCAAGCCCTCACCAGCCCACACTTCCCGTCCTGTGCTGTAAGTTAATTTTATTATCTTTTTTACTTTTCCTTCCAGTATTTTTAATTATTTGATGATTCACAGACTCCCTTTATTTTGGGAACTGAGTTTAGGAAAGCAACACTCCTTTTGCAGCCATGCCTGTGGCTGTGGGAAGCTACAACTCTCCTTCCCTGCCATCTCACACCAGAGGGGGTTTTACACCCCCTCAGGGCCCCCCAGTGGGTCCGTGCCCATCCCAGCAGCACCAGAGCTGGTTGGGAAGGTACAGGGAAGGAGGGCATGGAGAGGGACAGGGATTCATGAGCCCCTCTCAGGCAGCTTTTTGCGTTAGTCTTTGGGAGGTTGGCAGCAGGGGCTGGAAAGGCAGTGCTACCTCAAAGTGGAGAGGTGAAAGGATGAGTGTGTGTGTGTGCACTTTGGGGATCTCCTTCAGTTCTACTCCTTCCCTCAGGTGCATCTCTGCATTATACCAAGGGGCAAGATCTTGCAAGTCATGGAAGAAGTGACTACTTCAAGCTTGCTCAACTTCTTTCAACTTTATATGCACTGCAGTGTTTCTCACTGATGCTAGTGTTATATTCCAAACAAAAAAAAAGAGGATACAAAAATGATTACAGAATATCTTTGTCAGTCAAATACGCCTGTCCATAATTACAAAAGGTACACAACTAAAATGAGTTTTGGGAAAGTATGGCTGAAAGGTAGCAATTAAGTCTTTTAAACTTTAAATTAAAAAAATTATCTGTGGGAAAAATTGAACCTTAATTTATTTCATGAGTTATATGGAATCGAAACTTTCTGATATATCCTGTGCTTTCATAGGGAAGATGGTATCATTGAATGGAAAGAGACAGCTTGGTATCACAGCTAGTCTAATCAAACTTATCATTTCTTCTAATGTTGGATGTGGTCTATCATCCAGACCAAGTAATGTAACAATTTATCAGAAGTTTGGGCATTTCCAGTAAAATAGTAAATCTAATAAATCACAATTACTTCTTGGCATTGGAACTGTTATACTGAAAATCATTATAGCAGTTATTGATTTCTGTCTTCAAAAAACTTGCAGTATTTGTTTAAAAAAATAAAAACATTGGCAAAACAATTTACCTGAAAAATTTTAGGTTTTTTTTCTCTATGATATTGTGGTAGTTGTGGTAAAAGAAGTTGTGGGTCTGAGTGACTGCAGTGTGGTCCCAGTTCTGCAGAGACCAGGGAGGGCAGCAATTTGTTTCATAAAAAGCTGGAAAAAAACCAAGATGCCATTCAAGTAGAAAATACTGTAATTGGTAACAACTTTCTAGCTTATTCATTTTTTGTTTTCTTTACTTGGGTAACTGTTCTTTCTTAAATGCTTTATTTCTCTAAGTATTCTTGTCATTGTCTACAAAACATCTTCAGCTTTGATCAAGCATTTACTTTAACTTCAGTTGTGGTTCTGTGCAGTGAGGTGCTAAATAAACAGCTTTAAACAGAAGTCAGTGTGAAGATGTATAATAATAAAATCAAGATTCAGATTGTGTGAATCTAGATGTGAAAGCTATAAATTACAATTTCACTTGTTCAAGGAAAGCAGAGATTTTACGTTAAAGTATCCAAATTTTTAACAGATGTTATTCTAAAATGAGTGGAAGAGTTTCAGGTCTGCTACCATTTGAATGCCATTATCCTGGGGATCACAATTCTGCAAACACCTCTGCCACTGAGTACTGCAGGATTTAAGCACATGCTGGTAGCTAGCAGGCACCTGCTGTGAGCCTTAACAGCCTTGAATTTCCTTTCTATCTGTAACACAGTGATTAAGTTACCTATATAAAAATTCCCTCTTGATCATATCTTAACAGATAAATGTGTATTGTGTGCTAACCGGGCGTGACAGCAAAAGTACTCTGTGCTGTAAGACTCCTCTTCCTCCAATGAAAATGGTGTATTCATCTAAAAGTAGTTCTGCAGCGAAGAAGCTTCTGTCATTTCCTCTTTGTGCTTTCAGAGGTTGCAGATAAATGTAGCTGTAAATGCTTTTATTTTATGATTTTAGTGAAAGTGATGGCCCAGGTATCTCTGAGCCCTGACAGGCTCTGTAGCTCCTTCTGTCTGGTGAAGCAGTTAGTGTTTCCCTGGTGCTGCAGCAGATGTGGGAAGGTGGGATGCTAATGGGATTGCTGTGGAAAAAGGAGTTTACCAGACTGCTGCAGAAAACCGCTTTTCCTTCTGAAGTTATTCACCAAGTGATTGAGAGGACCCTATTTATCCAGCAGGGACACGGGCAGTGACTGCTGTATTTTCCACTGGTGTGTGGGTGCACGTGCACTTATAGGCCAGCTTCTCAGTTTGGTAGGATGAAGCAGCAAGGAGCCCTGAGTCATCTGTAGACACATTCTCTGAGTTTCTTTAAAAATAGAAAGGGAAGGGGAAAAAAAAATATTGTTCCTAAGTGGCTTCTTGGAATTACTTCTGGTAGGGGCCAGATTGCAATTACAGATGTGCTGAACGCAGTGTCAGCTCTCTTGACAAATTCAGTATTTGTGCTGCTGTCCACAGTATCTATTTCAGACAGCTTGAGCCATAAAGTGTTCTGGCTGTAAGACTGAGAGCGTGAGGAGAGCCTGCAAGTGCTGACAGAGCCTCGGGTTTGTGTTCCTCACGTGCCTTCACACTGATTGCTGTAATGAGGGAACCAAGCGATTTTAAAACCAGGGCAACACCAATTTAGACTTTTTTTTCCTGCCAGCTCTATGCCTTTCTGTAGACTGAGTAAAAACTGAAGCTTATGACTTCACTTTTTAGCTATGCTGTTCACTCTTAATTTACATTCTGAAAGAGTAATATTGATCTGAGGACGTTATTCTAATTTCAGTATTTTCTATCACATTTTCTAGGCATCCAATTGTTTGATTAGATTTTTTTTTTTGACCATTGCTGTGCCTGGAGCAAAGAACTACTCTGGATGATGCTTTGTGAATTTAGAGTTGTGCAGCACATACAAGCAGCTCTTGCAGACTGTGTCGCTTGAATTAGGCAACACTGATACTTATCATCTGGCCTATGTGAATGAAAAGGACAGCTAAGCACCTGAAGCTTGGCTTCCAACATAGACTGTGCTTAAGTGATTTTCAGAAATGGTAGAGGAAAGGAAAGTTTATGCTTTGTAAAAGTCAGTCAGAGAATTTTAAATAATCCCCTCTGACACTACTTATTTGGTGTTTGCACTTTCTATGGCTTTATGAAAACCTTGTCTTGCAATTAAGGTTGATCCATTCACGGGGGAAAAAAAAATGTCTGACTTCATGAAACTTTTCATGTGACTTCTTTTTTTTGTTCTGAAAGCAGGTTTGAAGCCTCTAATATGTTTAGAGCAAGAATTTCTGAAAGATCCCTCAGCACTGAGGCTTTTCACGCCTCTAGAAAACAACCCTGTAAGATAATTCTCCTGGCAGTGAACTGGTTTCTAACAAGGAGCTGTGCTTGGCATGATCATGGCTTCATTTCCAAGCATGAAGTAAATGAGAGTCAAGGTCCTTTGCCATGCAGTAGCACCCTTTCTGCTCTCCTTTCTGTGTTACTCCTGAAATGGTTTCTACAGGCTGCACTACTGACAGAAGAGGATGGGATAGAATTTGGTGTCAGTCAGCAGCCAGTAACTCACCTGTTGTCAAGTGAGTTGTTGCAGAGCAATAAATAACAACTTAGAGCAAATGCAGCCTCAGATGAATTGCAGTTGGGAAAAGGGAATGATTGGAGGGGAAATATCTGTCAGAGGTCAAATAGCCCTTTCATCAAAACATTTATTTTTGAATGCACTCAGAACCTCTAGATGGGGAGATACTGCTTTAGATGTGGTGGGAAGGGTGTGAAATACAGAGGAGTGTTTTATGTCCTGGGACATGGAAAAGGATGAAAAACTAATCTTTCACTGCTCTGGCTTTCATAGGTGCAAAATGGATGTCTGGGTAGCTCAGTGCTGACCTGAAACACCCTGTGCCTTGGGTGGGGGAGGTCCAGCTGCCTGAGTCAGGGGTGCAGGTCCAAGATATGAGGTGGTGCAATGACTCCCCATCATGAGGAATGTGGGGTTTGGCTTCTGCTTGTGTCCTCTCCCTTCTAACTTGTGGCTCCTCTGGTTTTTGCTGCATCTTTTTGTGCAGAAAAGCAAAACCAGCACAGGGAAGCAGGTGATGATCTCTTAATTTCAATTAAACAGTGAGGGTGAAAGGTGAAGCTCAAGCTTGAAAAGGGAAGAGGGGGGATCTGCACACTGTAATGAGGCAGGGGGAGGTTAGAGAGGCTGGAGAGCAATGTTGCTTTGGTGTATTGGGGTCATAAATAGTTAAATGAGGCCTACTGCCTGTGAAACCTTTGCACCCGGTATGTGAGACTCAACAGATCTGAATAACATGGAGGAGCAAGGAAAATGTTCTTATTTCCTTTTTAACTCCACTCAAATGTGGAAATTAAACTTATTCTTGGCAAAGAAGTAAAAAGCAGTTGTAGTTTACAAGTAAGTGCCTGTGAATTTTAAAACTACAGAAACACTGCTTTTTTTCACCTTTTTTGTTAAGGGCCATTTGCAAGTTCCATTCATTGTTATCATCAGGTTTTTCACTGTTTTCAGGCTGGATTGAGTTGAAATTTATGATATACTGGAACTGAAATTTCTAAATCCTTCCTTAAAGTGCTTTACCTAATGAGATGTATCTTTCAAGTATCATATATACTAACATGTAGAGAATGACAAACTCAGAGCATTGTTAGCTGAGATGTTTCAATATTTAGGACATAATTAGAAATATGTGCTAAAGTTTAGCTATGTCTGTGACTAGTTATAATTATCTGTTCAGTACATGGATAAGGATGTGAGATAAAAAAACATGTAGACCAGAAATTTTGGTTTGAAACTGCCTTGCAAGCAGCAGTTAGTTATGAACATTTCGTTAACGCCTCATTTTCCCAGAAAACTACATCATTTAGATCTTGTTCTCTTCTGATTTTCTATTGGCACAATCAAATATCTTTCAGTCAAGTTGCCCTCAGCTTTTACCAGCCAGTATAGAAATGAGACACATTACTGAATTCTGTTTACATGGATATCTTTTCTGCTCCTCTAGCCCTTGTGTGATGTGTGTGAGCTGAACCTTAGCCTGTATTTAGCTTACAGTTGACTGTGCACACAAGCTTGTCCAGAGAAAGGTATGTTGACCTAAGGGATGTGTTCTGGGGACCGGCCTTCAGGAACTGGAGTATGAAAAAATAGACATACAATCCTGGTTTTCTCACTGGAAAGCCTACAGTGAAGTTTAATATGAATAATTCAAAGTTGGTGAATTGGTTTTTACCTTGATACAATTTTTCACATGATCATAAACTTGTAAACATCTTCTAAATGCCACTAATTAAGACACTGTATATTATAGGAGCCTGTATGGTGCTCAGCTTTGCATTTGTGATTAAAAGTGTTGATAACAGACCAATGTTTTAACTACTGCTGAACAGTGCTTGCATCAAGCTCTTCTATTTCTCATGGTGGTTTTTGGTGCCTGGCTACAAATGGGGTTGAGGTGATAAATTTTCATCAGTGTGCTCAGTTTCATCTATAGTTGTTGCACCTGATCAGTCAGGGCCTGAATTCAGGGATGAGAGGGTAAGGAAGCCCAGCATCAGAGTTGTGTCATGGGATTATATTAGAATCAGTGGGGTGGGATCCAACTTATTGGAGCTGGGAGGTGGGGTGGACTCCACAGCTGTTTGGGTTGGGAGACAGCCCCAAAAGTAGATGTAGCATGTATTTGGTAAATGGGCATAAACGACCTGTTCCTCAAAGACTGTCACAGTACCTGGGGGGGCTTCCAGTTTGGGGGAGCAGGACTTTGTTGTCCTGCAGCACTGGCCATGCCATCTTCCTGCTCCTTACCTGCTCTTGGCTCTCCTTATGTGGCTGAGAAACATCAGATTTTCCCCAGAAACTCTGTCTGACATATGTTTACACACTCACTTGCCTCTAAGCACTCATGAATTATTGATACCTGTTCACGGTAAAATTCAGTTCTTCATATGGCACTTTCTAAATGATGGCACCTTTGTTAATAAAGCATTGAAACAGAATTGTAGGACTGCAGAGATGCACAATGAACATACCAAAGCTTTGTGTGAAGTAGATAGTTGCGAGAGACAAGTAATGCTGGTGGAAGTATAAAATTTTAAAAGATGCTTGTTATTTCCCTGAAGAAACCTGATATGAATCATCTCGTTGATATTCTAATGGACTAATATGGTACAAATATTCTGATTAAATCAGAAGAAGCATAATGGCTTCATTATCAGATATGTTTTTGTTCTATTTAAATTCATCAATCTATCAAAAATGCACAGTGAAATAGTAGAAGGGCACTCATGAGTTGCAAAATAGATTAATTTCAAATTCTAATGGACAGGAATTGATCTAATCCTCACACCAGGATTCTTGGAGAATTAAAAGAGCAACCAAAGCCCACTCAGAAGTCAAATGATTTACTTTTTGGACACTGACAGAGGTCAATAGCTACAAAATATAGAGAAAAATCCTTTCCCTTGCTCTGATTTTAAGGTGTTTTTCTACATGCAAATTGTCTACACAAAAATACCTCCAACTTCTTCCTTGCAATAGACCTGTGCTCTCCCTACTCCAAGCTTTAGAACATTTTGTTTTAGTTAGACAGAAAATTGAGAATCACAGAAACCATGTAATTCCATGTGAAGCTGGAACAGACACGAGACTGTGTCTTGCCATGTATGAATGCAGAATTTTAGAGAATAAAGGCTCCAGGGAACCTCAGGGTCTGGGTTTCGGTCCCTGAACCTCTGTTGCTGAAGTGCTCTGTGTGGGAACTGCCTGGGAGATGCCTGCAAAAGAAAGGTCAGGAGAAGTGCCTGACTGCGGAGAAAGACCTCAAAATGTGCCGAGAACCTCATGAAGGGTTGGGATTCTGGGCATTGGTCCTCTGCTGGTGACAAGTCAGAGGGGCAATCAATGTACTTATGTGTGGTGCACCTGGGAATTCCTCTCCTGTAGATTTACTTTGTGATCATGTGATCTTAATCTATATTGTTAAATTTTAACGATCTTCAATAGTCTTCACCCTGTTTTCTACAGGGCAACCTGACACTCTACACAATAAATGGAATTTTTGGAAACTTACTCTCCTTCCTTCCCTGTTCTCTGGCCTGTCTCAGCCTCAAGCCACCTCAGTCTGTTTCCCCAACCAAAAATGCATTTTTTTGCATTCCTGTGAAGTTGGTCTTGGCTCCCTCAAACTCTTCCCTCCCACCAACCAGCTTCTCCCAGGGAAATCCTTGCACCTTTTCATGTTACCTACAACCTGCTCTAGGCAGAGACCCCACAGGCTCAGGTATCAGTAGGTCCTTCTCTCTGCTGGCAACATTCTCTTAACCTTCCCAGGTAGAGGATTGCTGGTGAAGCAGCCTTGCCCCGCAGATAGATTGCAGACTGGCCTCCAGACTCCTCCTCCAGAGGAGAACCAGCTCCTCTCTTGGGAGATATCCAAGCTTGCTGTCAACAAGCCAAGCTGGAGTGAAGGGAAAGATCTCCAGCATGTGTGTGCCTGAAAAGCAGTGGAAAGGGAAACAGGTAGTCAGCAATTGAATCAAACATGTCTGAGGCTCCTTGAAGTTCCCGCCTTGTATCTGTGAATGTCAAAAAATATCAGTGAACTTTATTCCCTTGTGACAAACTAAATAGCAGCTGACAAAACCTGTTGTCACTTTTCAAGCTGTTCTTTTAAATGTTGTGGAGAGCAGGCAACTGCTTCATGGCATTCTGGTAACTGCTTGGCCATGGCATAGTTACGAGTCCATTAGAACTAATGAAAGTTCCCATTTCTACCTCATCCACAAATGCACAACGTTCACCTGTGTGGTTGCAGGCTTTTACCCTTATTACTCTTGTCTCCCACCCCTTCCTCAGTGCCTGTTACACTCATTTGCAATTGCACTGCATAGAAGTGATCTAATTATTTTGCACAACAGATTAGTATCTAACACCTGCTGTACTTCTAGTTTAAATAACTGCCTTAAAATTATTCATGAAGACAGTAATTTGCTGATGCTTCTCTTAGGGCTAATTCTTGCTTTGGCAGTGCAGGTAACAGTGCCTGGTTATATGTTTGTTTCTTTTCTTAGGAATGTGCTTTCTGTTGTTTATAATTTCGCCCAACTATCAGTCTTTTAGTGTGTCACAGACATATTTTTCTTAGGAATGCTTCAACTGAAATTGTTGACTCAGAACAAGGTTTAAGGAAAAAAATCCTGGTTTTTGATGCTAAAAAAATTCTCACAACAATTTTAGCAGGTGTCTTGATCATCTGCAGGCAACAGAGCACTGAAAGGGTCAACCTTTTATATGAAGAGTTCTAACCTCAGTCAGTAGCAGGGGAGATGTTGAAGCAAACCCTAGTGCAATCATAAACCTTCCTGGAATTTCAGAGAATTGATTTGTATGGTGTAGCTAGTGTGCCTGTCCATTATCTGAGTAAATGTTTCTAGTTGACAGAGTCCCAGCCCACAGTCTTGATCTCCAGATTCTTCGTTACTGAAAAAGTAGTGTGAAGGCAAGAACAAACCAGATTTGAGCTCCTCCTCAAGCAGACTACAATTCTGGCACTAGTATACTTGAAGAATATACATTTAGGACAGTTAAAACTCAGGAAAAAATTCATAGTTAGAGTTTTCTTATTTATTCACACCAGATACGATTTTGCAAGTTGCACCAATAATTTCTTGATGGGCTTTTGGATATGGCTGTATAAGATACAATTTTTCTTCTACTTGTAGCAATTTGGACTAAAACAAAGTGCTACCACTTAAAATTTTTCAGTGCCCTTTTACTGAGCTCAGGCCATTTCAAATGACATTTCCCAGGTAGCATGGGAACAAATCATCAGCAGGGCAGTCATGTTTAGCTGCTCATTAATGAAATCAGTGTTCTGAAGCATGGATTGGCAGAATGAACAAAGCTAAAGCAATTACTAAACTCTCTGCAGAAACGTGTAGAAAATTGAGGGTCTCATTTAAATTGTTAACATCTTACCAGTACTAGATTTGAACCCAGAAACAATTAATTTGATCATCTGACATACATACTAATTATGATGATGCTGGAACTGTTGAGAAGAGACTTATCTTTTCATTTGGTGGTAAAAGGAGGTAGAAAAATAATGTAATATGTAGTTACTGGTGTATTGAATCGCTTGCCCTCTTGGGCATTGTTTTTCCCCCTTGGTGGGAGGGAGAGCACACAGTGGAGGAGCAACGGGAGGACACACAGAAGATGCCACTCTGCTGCACTTCGCTGCCTGTGCCTCAATTACTGTCACCAGTGGTGGCCCCTGAGCAGCAGGACTTGCTCATCAAAGACAGCTCAGCAGCAGCAGTGAGACTTTCCCTCATGTGGGAGTTGCATGCTCACAGTTACCAATCCAAAGTCCCCTCCAGGGGAGCAGGTTAGGCATTACTAACGTCTCACACCACACCAGCCAAGTCATTAATTTTCTGATTAACAGCAGTGCTTACAAAAAGAGACTAAACTGTGCATTACTCTCAACATAAATCTAGTGCAGTGGTACTAAATTGGGTAGGAGCAAGTAAAACAGCCCAAATGAAGCCCATACCTTGCTACCAGACCAGTTAGACAGGCAGGCCATAACTTTTGAACAGCTTGAAACAAATCTGTGGCATATATAGTTTCCAAAATGCCTATATTATCTACTGCTTAATAAGTAGTTGTGTAAGAAATCACTGTGGTTATCAGAGCATAGGAAACAGCTTTACTGCTTCCATTAAGAAGTACCATTATGCTATAGCAAAGCATTATCTTCATAAATCATTTGAACTGGGAATATATTTGTCAGGTTTCAAACAGATTGTGTAATTATCACATAATTTTATTTCAAGGGTTCATAACAGGGAATTAGATATGACATTTGGTAATATAAACAGTGCACTTGACTCACATAGCAGTTAGCCATAAATGTTTAAAGAACTTGGCTCTAAAGGATTTTTATAATGCTGTTTGACAGCAGGTTCTCAGAATTCATATTGTGCATATAACATATATAAGAGCAGCTTGTGAGGCATTGGATCAGTGATGATATGTGACAAATGCTGCAAGGTGAGCACAAGCGCTTTGCAGTGTGTCAAAGCTGCCAACATGTTGCCCATGATGCTTCTGGTGGAAAAAGTTAAAAGGAAAAAAAAAAGACTTAGGAAAGGTTAGAACTCTAAAATTTCCTACATTTGTTACAGAGAAACTCTTAAATGTGGTAGACTCAGAAATAAGAGAGGTAATGGACTGGTAGCACCGTGGCAGTGTTAATGACATCTGTTAATGTGTTACTCTTATTTTGTTCATTAGATATGTTTTGCAGAAATACTGATACAGCAAAAGAACCAATGATTTGTCATGTCCAACTGTATGACACGTGCTGCTGAAACTGAGCAGTGTTCAGAATCTTTATTCCTGTGAATATTAGGGTCTTTCATTTATTGTATCCTCAGTATCTTTAGGCAATCTGATATGGCATATGGAGATCTTGTAATTTCATTTGTTTGCTGAAGTTTATTAGGTTACTTGATTTCCTAATTACTCAGTTTGTTCTTCTGCAAAATGAATGTGAAATCTTTTGCGTCCCGAGACTGCCCAGAGAAGCTAAAGTAAGTGAAGTCTTCTGATAACTGCAGTGCAAATGCAGTCTTTGTTTCCACAACACAACAGTGCTGTATGGCAGGTTGACAAAGGGAGAAGTTATGCCTGGAAACAATAAAGACTTTCCACGGCTCCCAGGCCAACTATGAGGCTGGATATCCACACTCCTTACCAAGCACATCCTGCTTTCTGATGTCTGTATTTCATTGCGAAGTTGGAACGTACGATCTTTCCAAAGTAACAGTTTCCTCATCATATTCTCCCAGCAGTCCTTTAAATCTGTGATCCATAACCAGGGAGCTGCTGGCTCTGAAATTGATGTGTTTTTCTGAAATGTAATGATGAATTGGTTATTTTTTTTAATAATCTGAAAGTGGGGATTGGTATCAGGATGGACATCTGTTGTTGGACTGCACCCACTGGAGTGACAGCAGGGTGAAAATAAAAATGACCACTATTAAGCTTTTTCCTAGATAAGTTTTGCTTGTAAATCCTGGCCTTCACTGCTTCTGAACTGTTTGTTTCTGCATGATGTGGTAAGCACTAGATGTTCCATACCTCTCAACATTTACAATTTAAGTACTATTGATTTTAATTACTGCTATAGTTTTGAGTGATACAACTTTAACAGAGAAGGTTTTTCCTCCTTTACATTTAGGTAGATGTTTTATTACTTGAAGTTATGATAAAAGAGTAGTGCATTGAGTAGCTGAATATTCTAAATACATGCATTTAAGCAGATGGTACTTTGGTAGTGGTGTTCTGGACAACTTGCTTTGCACCCTGTTCCCACCTGATTTTATCTGGTCTTAACTTGTACAACAGGAGTGGTCTTCTGCTATGTATTGCATCTGGCACAAGATGCATCTGGCTCAAGAAATACTGGGAAATACATTTCTCACTGCCACTTACTTTTGGCATTATTTGTGCAGCTTGTGTTATTCACAAATACAGATCATAGCTGGCTGCTGCTGAGGCTTTTGCTAGTTCACTGTTTACCCAAGGCAATTTGTTTTTACTTCTGTCACTGTCAATTACTGCAAAATCCATTATCCTCATGATTAACAAGTGGGCTTTATTTCTGTCTAAAGGCTGCAGAAAGGAACTTGGGAGCTTAGCAAATTGAGTTGATTACAGGAGTGACACATGGGTGATGTCCTTGACACCAACATACAGATTGTGATACTGTCAAGCTCTTTATGTCTGATTAATTGAGCAAAGGCCTTTTGAGAAACAGTGTATGTTAAAGACATTAAAACTTGCATTTTTAATATATTGTTCCAATCACCTCTCTGGAAAGACGGTCTTTTATTTTTAAAATCAAGTAGTAGACAATTTGATGGCAGAAGTTTTAAGTGAAATTGCTGCAGGGTAACGATAAACAAGCTATGGCTGCATAACTGGTCTTTCTATTTTTTTCAAGCTTATGTTGGACTTAATTTTACATAAAATCACATAGTAGTTGGTAACCCACTGTCTTCCAGCAATAACCAGGGGCCATAAGCAACTCAGGAAATCAAGCATTTGAAAGGGGTGGATTCAGAAAAAGTTTGAGAGCCCTAATTAAGGAATACAAGAAATAAAACCACTGTAATAAAAATGCGTAGTGACACACTTACAAACAAGATCACGAACTGTATCTGTCCTGGGAATTGAAAACATGAAGAAACACTTGTGGCTGGCCAGCCTGATGAAGATAAGTCCCAATCTCATTGAAAATCTTTATTCATTGCACTCCAGGTGAACTGGAGTATAGGGTCAGGGAAAAGGATTGCAATGCTGAATTCTTCCTTACCTGACCAGTGAGGTAGCACTTGGGTTACACAACCAGTCATGCATAAGGAGGATCCACCTTAATCCTGTCCCTGTTTCCAGACGTGTCAGGTCTTGTTTCACCCTGCCCTTGCTACCCCACAAATGCTTGAACTGAGCTGATTCTATTCCTTGGATGAAACCAGCTCAGTCAGGTATGAAATGTTCACTGTCTGAACTGTCTGAAACTTCTTGACTGTGAAAGGGGCTTTTCCCCAGCGTCTTTTTTTTCCCCCAGTGTTTTTTCCCAGTCTTCTGCTGAAGATTTTAACCTACATTGACTCAAGTTCTTATAAACCACAGTAAGACCTTCTGAATGGTGTTTAGAAGTCCATTTGCATTGCTACATCCCTGCTGGTTTTTCCATACACTTTCTTCTTGCTTGGGATAGTTTGGCTCTCTGTTTGCAGAGTACCCAGCACAAGGGGCCCAGACTCAGGGCCAGCCACTGCTAAGAAGTTCCTAGGTCCTCTGAGCAGCACTTTGTTTGTGAGGATGAGTGGATAACCAGTTTTCATGTCAGCCTTGTCTTGGGATTTTATCTCTTCTTTCTGAGACATACATGTAGTTATAACACTGCACATCCTGCAGCACTCCTTGTCTTGCATTACTTCCAGGTATTTAGCAAACCATGGGTAGGATTTTGTGGTGTGTAGGAGGCAAAGCACAGGAAGTGCAGCCCAGGGAGAGGGACTAAAATATCTGTGACTGCTCAGCTGCACTGTCCCAGGGCTGTGTGTCTTGTGCCACCACTGTCCACTGATGTGTGAAGCTGCTCACTCCCCACAGGGCCTTTCCAGCTGCTGCATTCCTGGCACATCTCTGGGTTACAGTTTGCAAGAGAGTGGCCTGTGAAGAGCCTCTGCAGGGCTTGTCTTAGGGCTCCCCTGTGCAACTCAGCACTTTTTTGTGTTATTCAGAGACTACTTGAGTATGGCAAAGAGCTTGCCTTTTGTAAGTATGCACAGTGCATAAATAATGCATGTCCCTCTGCAGCAGCAGCTGGTGAAAATATTTGCAGGACATCAAGAACTAATGTGAAAGACACAAACCTAAACATTTAATTGTAGTGTTTTGCTTTAGTTTTTGATCATTTTGATGTGCACTGAGAGCAGGGTACTTTAACTTCTGCATTATTTTGGTCCTGTCAGACAAGATCAATACTTTATACATTTATTTGGATTATTTTTTAAAAGATCCAACACTGTGCATGTCTTGAAAAAAATCTCTGAAATCCAATATAGAGTAGATGTTTATAAATTCTTCCTCAACCCTGCCTGAAATCAAATAACTCACTACAAACATATGCATCAAAATAGTTCCTAAAATCACTGTTCAGTTTCCAACCATTCTTATCTGCTTTAGGGCAGTGGTATAAAGCTATGTTTGTCAAGAGTGCCTTAAAGGTTTATTGGTCCCTGGTTCATTAGGAACTGAGTAAATACAAATTTCAAAGGTCAAGGACTCTAAAGGAGAATGTTTGTCTTTTTCCACACTGACAATGCTCAGTTCTCAAGCTTGGCTGCAGCCCCAGCAGTTGTGCTGCTAAAAAATAGGGAGGTGTGAGGGTAAGCTAAGGGCTTTGTCTGATAAAACCAACATCTTGAGTCACTTGGGAACCTGCAGAAAGCAGACTTATACTGCTTACCATGTGGGCTACCAAGTTCTTCAAGGTGAAGAACATTTAATATAGACATTTAATAAACATTTAATATAGACTATTAATATAAAACATTTAATATAGACTATTTTTAAGGTGCTAAAGACCTATATGTTTATTACTTGGTCTTCCTTTTTGAGAACAGGTGCCAAGCCTTCAGGTGACCTTATCTGGGAACAGGTTGCCTGGGTATGATAGCTTATGGGTCTTTCAGCAGCAACTGAGAGCATATCAAAAGCCCAGGAGGCATGTTTTTAATCAGGTCCTTAGAAATTTTCCCTTATGACCAGGATAAGGTCATCTAAGAGCTTGTGTGTGCCATGAAAAAGCTATTAACTTTTAAGCAAGGGTGAAGAAAGCACTGGATCTCATTACAAACTTTACAATATTCTTAATCAAAACCAGAGTGTACTTAGCCTAATCTTAAATCATATTTACTTTGCTGCTTTCATTTAGAGGGATAATGAGAGAGATGTGCAGGAATATTTAGTTTGCAAAGGGGACTGATTGATGTTACAAGAGCAATGTCATCACAGGACAATAGCAAGGGAATAAGAGTGACACACTATCTGATGAACAAGGTTTTCTGGTCTCTTACTGGGGTTGAATGCCTGCACCTAAGTTTGCTGAGCATCCAAAATATTTTCCAGGAGTTCTGGAATAAAGAAAACTTGATGTTGCATTTTTACATTTGCAGCCTGCAGAAGGCTGAGTAGCTGTGCCTGTTCAGTCCCAGGCAGCTGCTGTGTCTTCCAAGCCTCCTGGTGGATATAGTGTGCAGTTAACATTGGACTGACAAGTTGGCCTGGACTATTTCTCCTCTCACAACGTGCTACAAGCAGGAAGCCACTGTGGGATGTACAAGGTCCTGCAGTACCTGTGTAGAAGACAATGGAGATGGTTAGAGAGCAAGCTTTGGTGTCCCTGCACCCTTGCCTCCACTCTCCCAACAGCAGAGGTGTAAAATCACACCTTGTCTCTTGACCTACTTCTTAAAGTAAGTGAAGTTATTACAGGTAAGTCCCCGTGAAGGCTCTGTCAACAAACATATGGAAATGTAAATAAAATCCCCTTCCTCCAGGGACAATTCAGTGCTAAATGAACGGTACTAAATAATTCCTTAGAGGAATTATTTCTCCCTGGTAAATCACAAAGCTAATGCTGAAGAACAAGTTTTTGTCAGATTGTACAGGGTTATACACTCACTGTTTTTTTGACAAGATATTTTGTACATAATTAAAATCTATCATCTACCCCATTACTCCCATTTGTGTTTAAAGACACAAATTCTAACTGGGGCTTATTCATGTCCTCAGGACATGGTTTTTTTTGAAAAAGGAACATTACTGGCAAATTTTACCGTTCTTTCATTGTGGTCCTGGTGATAAAGAACATTCTTCAGTGTGAGAAGCTGGAGGAATAGGTTTCCACATTTCTTGCTGTAGCTTCACTCAAGCACATGGAACTCTGTCGCAGACCAAGGAGGGTTTTACAGAGGCACCTTGTAACACAGGAAAAGCTACTGCAATGCTGGGTCTGGATACCTGCCACAGGACTTTAGACATTGAATCTGAAAATCTGTGGGCAGTGACTCTCCCACTGCAGACCAGAGGGAGGAGAGGTTGGAGTGACTACACTGACATTGTTGGGGTCTTAACTGGGGTCTTTAACGTTACATGAGCCTCCTCCACAATGACAAGCAACCTTCTCAGGTGCAGAGTTTTAAAGGTAGTAGCTGGTATCAAAGCTATTCACATCGTGTTAGTTTGGAAGGCAATGCTGCTTTGTCACTATCTCTAGGAAAACTAAGCGAGTTTATTGTAATTGCTAATTCTGAACACCAGTGGATTTTGTTCAGCAATTTAGAGAGAAAACTTTTCACAAACTCCCAGATTCTTTCTTTGAACTAGAGATTAATTTTTTTATGTGGATCTAAGTTAAGACAACGAATGATGCGTGACTTGGCCATACTAACTTTTACTCCATCTTTCAAGTTGTCTGGAGGCATTTTAGCTTAAAATCAGGCTGCAGTATTTGCTGTCACTATAAAGGCATTATTTCATAAGTTTCTATATGCTACAAATGGAAGAGACAAACAAATTCTGCATCATAAGCTAAGCATATTTCAGTTAAGGAAAGGGAGGTTGCTGGTTGTTGGTGATGATGAGGGACCTACTGCAATGGGGAGAAACACTTTTGCTTTGTGGGACCTGACACTGCTTTCAAAGGATGATTTTTGCAGGGATGATCTTGTGCCAATCCAAACAATACAATATGAGCTGTCATTTTGTAGGATTTCTTTTTTTTTACATAATAATATGTGTTTAGAAACAGTAGTTTGAGTGAAAGTAGGAGAATATTGTTTGAATCTGATTATGGAAATAAACCATACATACCTTGAGTATTGCTTATAACCACGTATACACTCCCCCTTCCCCCCAAAAAAGCTTTTAAATGTGTTTGTTTTGAACTAGATAGCATTAAAGAGACTAAGAGACTTCATTTAGCTCAGTCTCTACAATAAATGGGTACTCCAAAAATTGACTGAACAGATTACTCAGGAACATATAATACAATAGAATAATGTCTAAAATATGTCTTAAAGAGAAACAGGAGCAAAGATATAAAAAAGTTAAAAGGGATGAAATTTTAAATGATGGCTGCCTTCTAGAAGAAGCAACTTATGCTGAATTTCTGTTCTTCTAATGGAGTCCTGGTGGATGGTAATAAACACTGTCAAGATCTATCTATGTAGCAAAATCACACAAAGTGAAGCTATTCAGAAATATTTTGAAGGTGTTTTGTTTATTCCAATTTTGAATATTCCAATTTTGTCATAAGCAAAATATTTCATGGAGGTGCATTGAACTGGATTAATCTTTCAGTACAATGTGGGCTTTGTTGGAAGCCCTCCTGGTGTCCCACAGCAGATGTGCCAGGCTGCTGCTCTGAGCCAGGACCTGTCAAGTGCAAGGAGCTGGACCAGGCTGCACAGGTTACGCTTATGAATGTATTGTAGTTGGAAAGATACTTGCTTTGGAAGATCTTTTCTTTCTTTGAGAAATGTGATTTTTGTTATCTCAATTTTTTCTTCCTAAAAAGTTCTAATATAGAGCTTCTTGGAGAAAAGAGATTTGGGGATTAGTCTGACTTGTTAGTTCTGACCCATGCAGCGGATGACCAGAAAGGCAGTCTCTGGATGTAGATATTCTCACACTGGATTATTTTGCACTGCTTGTATTATGGAGCAGTATTTGCTGTTGCTGGAAAACAGGCCTTTCCACAAACACTGTGAGAGGAAGAAACAAAATTGTGAGATTTAGATGAATTTTGCCAAAGAATTTATGGAAATAGTCATTACATTTGGTGATGAATCACGTTGGACAATGGTTGCATAACTTTAGAATTTATTTTCCAAAATCATCCATAACATTTAATTTATTGGCAAGATGGTGTTGGACGGCAGTTTCAGGTTTTGGAGCTGTGTGTTTTAACCCTGGCAAAGTGGCACCAACAGTGCATGTTTGCAACATTAGTGTATTTATCCAGTCAAATGGTTCATCTCAGTAGTGCTCATCAAGCCAGCAAGGGCGAATTAGTAGATGTGGTTAAAAGGTTATAAAGTTTCATTTAGAATGAAATGTAACCAGAAAATACATTAAAAGAAATACTGAGATTTAACTTGGTCAATAGCTTGCAGCAAATAATTAATCGATTAAGGTTACATTTGCTTTTCTCTTTCTATGATAAAATCTCCTAAAACATCACTGTGGAATCCTTGCCTCTGTCAGCTTACTGATTAAGCTGTATTTTGTCAAATAAGCCCTGTGTTGTTCCTGCTGTCTGCTTGGTAGCTGCCCACAGACATACTGGGGGAGGCTTGGCTCTCACCTCCCTGCATCTGTCATCTCTTATTCACTGTGTGGTGACACTGTGTATCTGATGCCACCTCACACCAGTCAGCTCAGTAACACAACAGCATCAAACAGTACAAAAAGCAACTCAAAGAATGACAGTTTGGCCCAACAATGAGTCATTAGCTTGGCTTATCCATTTAGATGTTTTCCCATTTTCCCATGTTGGAGAGAATAAGAGGGAGGCAGCTCAATAGGGGCACCCATGCAGTACCTGCCAGTGCTGGTGGATGTGTCTGTTGCCCAAACCACACAGCACATCTCAGCCTCAGATGTGCTGTGAAACAGCAAAATTCACTCTTGCCTCCTCTTCCATTCAAAATGCCTCTAGATGGAATGTTAGCAAAAATTAGAGAGAAAGGAGGGATTCAGTCTAGAATTTTTAAATGCATGGCAACATTCAGAAACCACTCACTACCTTGCAGGAGTGTATGAATAGACGTTTTGAGGAATAAGGCCTTGTGAAACTTTCAGAAAGTTGCAGTGAACTTAGCTTTGCCATTAGAACCCTCAGAAACCACTCGTCTCTGCATTTTTAGTTATGCCCCTTAGGTGACTGGGTGCAAAGTGTGAGCTCTGAAATGGTGCCAACCCTGGGCACTCCTGGGATGTGTCGACACAATGTGTGACCGGTGCGTGCACAACTGATGCGACATCGCTCAGTGAGTGGAACTCTAGGTGGGCAGGACAGTCTCCAAACAGCCTGTGGCTGACAGTCATGAACTATGAAAACATGGGCTGTGGTCCTACATCTCAAAGTTATCATCCAAAAGTTTTCTAGAAGCATCCAGCTGAGACCTGTACATGAGAGCAAAGGTTTTCAGGGAACAGCTGCGTCAGTGGGGTTTTTCTTCTGGCAGAGGAATTTGTTCACCTTTTGGGTTGTTGCTTTCTGTATCCAGGAATATTGCAGCTTTGTGAAAGCTGGAGGAGCTCCTCCTGCGTTCCCATGCAGAATGACTCCCTTGCAAGCAGCTGCACTGCTGATTGCCTCAATCTCTGAAAACAGTGGGTTTTTTAGTAAACACTTCTTAAGGTACCTGGCAAAACACGAAGACGAATAGGAGGTGAGTGAGCCATATATCCTTTACTCCTGCAGTGAAACCAGCTGGTTGTAGATTCAAGAAAATGAGGAGTTGTGTTTTGCGTCTCAGTCCTTGTTACTACTGTGTAAATGACTCCATCCAATTAAGCTGTAATGTGTTGACTTTATGTGATGGCAGATTGTGCTTATGCTCAAACAACCACTGTAGCTCACTAGGAAATAGGTGTGCTCAATGCATGATAATGCTTTGTTCTAACCAACAGTGCAAGTAAAATTGCTTTCTCACTGTGCATATTAAGGGGAACATCTTAAAAGCCTCTTGCCCTCAGCTTGCCTGTGCTCATATTGCCATCAGTAGGAGCTTTGCCATTGACTTTAAAAGCAGCAGGCGGAGGTCAACAATAAACACTTCTCAAAAGAACACTGTGTGACACCAAGGGGCAGTTTGAGTCAGGACAGGTTTACTACCAACGCTGAGTAGGAGCTGGATCAGCTCCCTCCTCTGGGGGATGCTTCCCTTCTGCAGCTTGCTCAGAGATTAAGTTCTCTATCAAGCGGTGTTAAGGCTTTTTGCTTTCATTTGTTTGTCTCGGTTTAGATCAGGCTCTGAATTGGAGGTTTTGTGTCTATGGGAGCTGCTTGATCTTTTTTCCCAGGTGTGACAGAGGTTTGGTTGTAACATACATTGCTCTTCAGCCCAACTAATCAAAGCGTCCATCTTCAGAAATTTCTAGAGGTAAAGTTCTCCAGATATTAGCCTATGTCCCTATGGTTATACATTAAAATTTGAGAAGTCATAAAAGCTATTCATAAATACATGCTCAGTTGCTGTATGAGCGTACCACTTCCTGAATTTGGCAACATGCACTGTACTTCATCAGATAATGAAGTTGCATTTGTAATTTATAAAAATGAGTGCTTGAAAGGAACGAATTTCTGCAGTTGTTTAAATACAAATTAATTTTGCTATGTTAATTGGCTTTACAAAGTAGTTCTTGGAGATAGCAAGTGCATACTCACTCACCCAAATCTCTGCAGTACTCAGTAGAATCAAGTCAGAAACTTCAGTATGTTAAGATTGTATCCTTCTACTTGAATGTCATTGAAAAGATTTCTGAAATTCCTTGGATATTTACACAAAGTTGGAAGAAAATATCTTCAAAAGAACAGTTTCAAAGCCAGATTTTTCCCTTTCTTTCGCTAATCGATCCACAAGCTTGTTCTCATATCAGAACTAAAACCCCAGCAGAAGTTCAAAAGGAATAGTCATGGTGTGTAGAAGAAGGGTTCATCCCTGTGAGAGGTGGGGAGGCTTTGATTCGGACTGTGGGAGCACTCTGCTGCAAAATATTACCTTTTCTCTTGTTTGTTTTAAACTTCTTCATAAAGCAGGCCATCCCCCTGTCAAGGTGCAGGCATTTTAACTCTGTCAGCAATTGCTACAGCAAAATCTGAATATTAGACAAAACTGGGTGGTGTGAAGCCTTTCTGTTAAGCTGCAGGTCGGGAGCTTTAGTTGTCACTTACGCTTGTCTGAGCATCATCTCCAGTGTTTGTAGCTCTCTGCTACGGGAAAGTCTTGTCTCAGCAAACTATTTTTATGGACTCTGTAGGTCAGTGAAGGCTGTGTAAATATTCCAGCAGCTGATTGAGAGGCTGGTTTAGCCCAGGGTCTGAACCTCTGTTTGCTGTGGGGTGTGCCAGGGGTGAATTACCCAGGGACGGGACAAGGGGGCTACAGGTGACAGCAAGGTTGTTGTTGTCACCCAGGACAAAGCACAATCCATCTCTCTGCACCTCTGTGTGGGTGTTTTGCACAAAGCTTTTTAGGATTCTAGGCCACTATCTTCTAAAGGGGCTGACAAAGACAAATGTTTAGCTTCCAGTTGATTTTTAGGCTTATTGCAGACTGATTTATGCATATTTTCTTACGTAGGGAAGCAAGCTTTTTAGAAACTGTCTTCTCAGCAGTGTAACTGGTATTCCCCAGGATGGACAAATTTAGAAATCTAGTTTTCAATGTAAATTCATGCCACAATTTTCAGTAAAGTTTTTATTTTATTTGTTTTCTTTTAACTCAAGTGTTGTGTTCGAAAAGGATTTATAAGGTATAAATTATCGTATTCCAATTGAAAAACAAAGCCTGAAATTAAGAAATTATAAGTTCTGGTACTAGGTGGTTTAGTTAAGTAAACTTTCATTACCTGTTGTAATATTTGAATGGGAGCTGTAAGACATTACGTATGCATGACTTTGTTTTAAATATATGACTAACAACTTATTAATATTTCTGAGTTCAAATGTACTTAACCACTTGTGTTGCATTATGAATCAACCTGTTCTTTCCTGTAAGTTTCCATGGCAGAGAAGGATGCTCAGGGACTACTAATGGTACTAAGGGATGCAAAAAATCAGAGTACAGAGCAGTTCTTCAAATTTTGCAAAGATTCAAATGAAATATTCCCTATTCCTTCCAGGTCATTAGTTTAAAAGGTCCTTAAGTTAGGATAACTGTGTTAGCCAAGAGAAAGTCGTATTAAACAATTTGAAAATTGAATTTTTTATCAGTTTTATGAAGATTGCTTCAAGGGTGTGGAATTTTTAATAACTTTCTTTTATGTTGAGCTGCCTGCTGCAGCCTTCTTGGGGAAATAGAAGGAGCTGAAGATGAAATAAATGCTAACGTGTCTGCTTCCTGGCTTCACCTTAGCAATTTTATAACTGGCAGGAAACACAAAATCCCTTTTCTGCTGTAAATCAGTATCTTTGAAAAAGGCCCTGGGACGGTACAATGGGTTACACTTGTTCTGTACTGTAAGAATGGAAAACAGAACACTAAGTTAATTGAAAGAGCAATCATGCTGTATTTCTGAAAAGTCAAGATAAAATCATTTTTCATAATGAAAGAGGAAATAAGGAACATTTCTGGCATTCGATGCAGTCAAGCTTTTATCTAAGATTCTGCTGACATTAATCTTTGCTCACAGGCTACTAAGGTTGAAATGCCTGCCACAACTTATCCACAGCTCTGCATTTCCCACAGAGGGAGGTTTCCGAGCTCAAAGGGGGTTTTGCTGGGAAGGGGTGTGGGGGAGGCAGCAAAGGAAAGAAGCAGTTTTACTCATCAGCCCAGGCTGGTCCAGGGGCAATTTCAGGACTGACTGGGGCCGCTCTGCAGCCAGAAGTGCTGGGCAAGGGCAGTGTCTGTGCCTCAGAGGTGCCCTCAGCCAGCGCAGAGACACGTGGGCCCATGTGCTTGGAGGCTGATAAACACCTCTGAGAGAAGCATTTCACCCAGTACTGTTTCTTCTGTTATGTAAAAATTTTGTTTCCTGCTTCTTCCAAAACACGTTGTTGGGTTTCAGTTACTGTGAGATTTTCGTTTGATTCTTCCACCTACTTTTCTTTTTTGGGAAGGTTGGTTTCCTTCACGTGACCTTAGTTTATGCAGTCTTAGAAACCAGTGCCTCAAGGAACTACTGTTCCCCTCTGTGCTGGCTTTGGAGAGTTAGTTTGAGAACTGGAACTACAGAATTTACAGGGCTTTTCTACATAGCACAACATTTAATAATTTATTTAATCAGTAGATCTACTGCTGGCACATTCTGAAGTATTCCTGCTTTAAACCCACCATATTAAGGGCTCTGAATAACAAAGAGGGGCAGGATTCATATACAGTCTAGGAAGTAGTGATGCTGAATGTTTTCTTGGACTCAGAACAAAGCAAGCTCTCTTCCTTTCATGGTGGGCTCTCCCTAACTCTTCACTCTTGACCCAGTGTCAGGTTCACTCTGAGAATGCTAAATACAGCTCAGACAAATGTCGTTTCTCAACTCTGACAGCTTCCTATAGGAAGCATTTCTGTGTTAAATGCAGACTTACGATCCCTGGCATATCTGAGGTGTATTCAGAATTTTCAGAGTCTGCCTAATTAATTAAATGTGGTGGTATGAATGTTGAGGGAGAACCCAGGCAGAAATAAAACAAACTATGTCTTTTTTTTTTTAAAAAAAAAAAAAAAGAGCAATAAACAAGTAATCAAAGAGTTGAAAATATTTGTTTAGTAGCTATAACTGTTCAAATTTTCAAGGCTGTGTAATTTGAACATTTTACCCATTGTGTAATTAGGCACCACTGCAAATCTAAGTCCTCTGTCTGCCTTTGAGAACATCAGTCCCTTAGTTGTCACAGAAGTGCAGCTCACAGAAGATAAGTGACTAAAAATGTTGGGTTTTTTTCTCTTTCTGAGATATTTGGTTTTGCTACTGACACCTGATAAATATCTCATATTAGGTTTCTTAATGAATATATAGTTTGGATGAAATACATATTTATGGGAGATCTGCTCTTAGTGCCAGGCAATGATGCACTCAGGCTCACTCCTCTATGGGGAGAACAGGTTCCTTTGCTCTGTGGCTCTGCAGTTTTCCATCAGTGTGGGGACTTTTGTCTTCCGGCTGCAGCCGCTGCCATTATGTTTTCCTCCCTTAAGTCTAGTAGGGAAGCATCAAGAAGTAATTCATGTTAACATCTGAGGAAAGCCAGAATGAAGCCCTTTATGTCACATTTAGCTTAAATTTTAAAGGTTGTCTGTACTGGAATATCTATAACAGATTGCACAACCATCCAACAAATTCCAAACTCGCTTTTAAAATGATTGCTAATGTAATGTTAGTGTTTCCTGGTGGCTTCTGGATGAGTTTTAATTTGAGCTCATAAAAAACACTGCTTTCTTGGGACTGCCACCTGTGGATTTAACTTTTAATTTCAAAGACTTTCTTACTTAACCCTGAGGAATTTTTCTTTCCTTCCCAAACAGGAATTGCGAGAGCAGAAGCACAATGTGTTCTCTTCATAGAAAAGAAATTGAAGCAAAAAAATAAAGCACAAGACCTGCACATATTTAAAAGGGGTTCTCTTTTATGACCTTACAGGTGAGTGTGCATGATGTATTTTTAGGTCTAAAATACAGGTATTTATATACTTGCATGCCATTGTAGGGGTACAACACAAAATTGGTGTTTTGGAAATACAAATCTTTAAAAGTATAGTTACAGAAAAATAGTCTTGATGAACAACTATTCACTTTCTGGCAAGGGAACCTCTCTGAGGTGCCAGAATAGCCCACAGGTTTGTACTGGCTCCCTTTAATGCTATATATAACACATATGCATGCGTAGGCATGTGCAGTGTGTGCTCACTCCTGCAGGTCAATAGATGACAGTCCTTTCTTGGGATGGATTTTTCCCATCTGCCCCTGGAGTGCGATTTCTTAAAGCCAGAATTTTCTTTGAGAGGTACAATAAGTAACACTGATGACTGAAGATGAAAAACCATTTCATAGTTTCAGAATTTTCTCAGATTTTGTACTCTACTAAATTAGTGTGATCTTTAGGGATCTGTGACAGAAATTTCTGATGTCTGTTTACTTCACAATCCACAATGCTTATTAAATGCTCTTATCTAGAAGATTCAGGCTGAAGAAAATACCCCAGTACAGAAATCTGATAGGAAATACTGCTGATCTGTGAAGTTCACAATGCCAAAGGGCAGCATTTGATCACAGGTTTCTCCTTTTTGATGGTTATTGACTGACTTGAGTAAATACTCTGCATCTGCCTTTTGCAGCTCAATGGTAGATTAATATGCAATGAAAATTTAACTAGAAAAGAGAATTTAATCACTTATCCTGGAAGAGAGATCCCACTGCTAGAGTTAAATGCAGCCTGAATCACCATGGGTTTAGATTTGAAAACCATTACTCCTTTCCAGGAATCTCATTTAATTTTACTCCCTCTCCATGCCAATTTAACCAATTTTCTACTCTATCGCTGGGAAGCAGGAAAAAAGAAGGTAGAAGTCAGCTGTCTAGTTACTACCAGCAGAAAAAAGGAAAGATGGAAGTACTGAAGTTCTCGTGAGAAACTCAATCTTGGAAGGTTTTCCCTTATTGGGAAAGGATTTGGATAACAACAAGAGAAATACAGTTCTCAGTGAATCAAAACTTGAAACTTTAATATATCTTTCATACTGTTGAGTGAGGAATCCAAATGACACTTGAGTGTTTATTGCTCAATGCACATGCTTAATCTCCTATCCATGAAGAAAAAATTGGAAAATTTTGTGTTAACTGATAAAGATACAATGTTAAAAAAATCATTGGAAGCTGCTACACAGTGTTTCTATCCTCTCCTTGGGGAGGTCCTGCTACTTTTCCAGTTTAAAAAGCGTTGAAGACATGGACTTATAGTTCCTTCCTATCCCAAACTCGCTTATATTTTTAAGCCATTTGACATAAAATCAAAGATTTTAGGGACTATTGAAAATACCTTTGTTGCATACTTTGTAGTTTAGACTTTGATACCTTTTGGTAAAGCTGCTGGATTTTTCTTTTTCTTCTTGGACTTCTCAGTCATAAAAACAGAAAGCACTGAGAATGTGAAATAGCCTGGAAATGTTTTCTCTTCCATCAAGAAACACAACATGTCCTTTCAAAGCTTAATTGAGCAGCACAAAGCTAATTAGCTGTCCGAAGACATGCCATTTAATTCACAACCCAGCATTAATTTGTTCTACAGACTGAGCTTATCTCATATATAAATGCCTTTGCCCTGTGGCTCTCCAAACAACTGCAATATAAAAAAGAGACTGATAACTCTGTCATTTAAATGTTGCTTGCTTCCCTCACTTGTGCATAAAATACTGAACTGCATGTGAATTGTAACTGGGAAGTTTTCACGGTCACAACGAAGAAATAATTTGTATTTTTATTCCCTTCTAGCTGGGAATAATGTTATCTCTCCGGGATGCAAAAGCAATCATTTGAGGTTTGCGCTAGAGTATCATTTACAACCTGTTAACCTAATGTGTAATTTTGATGGTATATTGAACAAATAGTTTCAAAGCTTTTTGTGGGTAGTAAATAATTGCCTTATCACTTTTTCTTTATTGTAAAAGTACTAAGTATATTTGTTAAGCTATTACAGCACAGAAGAATTGCTGCAGTTAATATGAAAGAAGCTTTATGTTGTTAATCTTTGAAGCATATAGCATCATTTTCAGAGACTATTTAACAAATTCTCTTCCTTCTCCATCTTCAGTAGGAAAGTAATGATTTTCTTAGGATATGGAATGACTGAGTTCATGAAATATGACTGTTCATGCTCAAATACTAAAGCCTGTAATGCTACACTGAGTGTCATGCTGAATTAATTGTTCTAGCAAACATTTGCGACTAACTTCCTCACCTCTTAATACAAGTGGATGCCTTTGTACATTATATTATTTGTGTAAAGTCCCCTTAAGAAAGAAATTTGGACCCTTTGTGTAGAAGCCAGATGATACACTTGGTCTTTAAAATATGTTTGTGGTAAGGTTATTTGTCCCTAAAATTTGTCTTGACCATCCATGCTGAAGAATTTGGAGGCGCTCAGGCCCTGGGTTTTCCCCAGGCTCTGATGCATTCTCAGGAATGAGCCTGCAGCAGAACTTCCCTTTTAACATGAACCCTAAAGGCCCTAGGGACACAGCTGTTGCTTACCTGGACTGTCAGAGAATGGGATTAGGAGAATGTAAAAAAGAGGAGGAATGTGAGAAAAAAATTATTACAGAATGGGCTGGAAGAGACAACTGTGTCAGTAAGAGTACTTTTGCCAGTGTAAGAGAACTTTTGCCAGTGAAGTGAGATGTAACTTGCCTAAATTAAGCACTAATCCATATCAAGTGACTAGGGATAGGAAATTCTCTTCTATTAACATTTTTTGATGCAACCCTTTCTCACAGATTGCTTGTTCTAATGCTCCATTCTGGTTGGTGACTGAAATGGAGTGGATATTAATGTACTGCCTGTGAGCATGTTATTCTGCCATTGAATACCCTGTGTGTCCTCCCTGATATCTTCTCTGGTCCATGTGTCTTTATCCTCTACTCTGTGGAGTCCCTCATCTGCATCTTCCTTAGCCTCGAGTTGGTCAGGTCTGCGAGGAAATAAAATTTGTCGAAATAAAAAGTGATAAAATAAAAAGTAAGGAAATTAAACTATTATTTGCTCAAATAAATTGGTTTCCCAGTGTAGAGTAATGGAGCGCCAGTGATTTATAAAGCTCATATATCAAGAAAAGAGATAATGGAATGATATTTTCTGTTTTTAAACCTTAAGCAAAAAAAAATAGAGACAATTCTATGAATTTTATTTCTGGGTCATAACATAACTTTCTTATAGTTAACATAGTTCTATTTAGAGAAGCTGATATTGAATGTCAGGATTTATAGAAAGCTCTGGGCATTGCCCTTCCAATCTCAGCTTGCAGCTGCACACCTGGATGAGGTTTCTGTGTCAAGCAACATTCACCTGGTGACTGTGCCTCAGCATCATCTGGTCCTGCACTCTGCTCCCTCCACCCCCTTACCAGGTGAAGGAGCTTCCCATGGGATTGTGCTCTCCTCTCTGCCCTTCTTCAGGTGAAGTGTCTCCCCCTCTCCTGAAGGACAGAAGTGATGATCCCATTACCAGCTGGCCATTGTGCAAATGGAAGAGGGTATTTTTGCCCAGCTGAAAGATAGAGGATGAATGATCACAAAGTCATAGAATCACAGAATGTGCTGAGCTGGAAGGGACCCACAAGGATCATCGACTCCAACTCCTGGCCCTGCACAGGACCACCCCCAAGAGTCACACCATTTGCCTCAGAGTGTTGTCCAAACACTTCTCAAGCTCTGTCAGGCTTGGTGCTGTGACCACTGCCCCAAGGAGCCTGTTCAGTGCCCAACCACCCTCTGGGTGACAAACCTTTTTCTGATATCCAATGTAAACCTCCCCTGATACAACTTCTGGCCATTCCCTCAAGTTCTGTCACTGGTCACCACAGAGGAGAGATCAGCACCTGCCCCTCCTCTTCCTCTCACGAGGAAGTTGTAAACTGCAGTGAGGTCTCCCCACACCTTCCCAGAATAACAGGTGGGAAGATAATAGGTCAATCAATAGATCAGTTTTCCTGGTGAGTAACTGGGAAAGGGCTTTGTAGCTGGCAATGTAAGAAGTGTTCTGTGGAGTTGTACATACTGTGCATTTTGTCTTGTGAACAAAGAAGTGTGGTGAGAGAATGTAAAGTATTTGTAGACTCCTGATAGATACATTGCAAACAAATATGGTACTTCTCACTTTGAAGATTTTAAAATTTGAAAATTATTAAATAATGCACAAAAGTCTTCTAGCTGAGAGAAACTGAGGGTTTCTCTCTGGTCTATGCCAGGGCAGAGCATTCATGGAATCATAGGATTATAGAATCATAGAATATGCTGAGTTGGAAGGGATCCCTCAGGATCATTGAGTCCAACTCCTGTCCCTGCACAGGACACACCAAGAATCACACCATGTGCCTAAGAGTGTTGTCCAAACGCTTCTTGAACTCAGAAAGGCTTGGATACAGAAAGTTATCCCTTGGAAGGGGCAATCTGACTGGAATGAGAGGTGAAAGAGTGATTTGGCTCAAGGAATTTCGTTTTGTTTGTCCTGGTTATTCCTGAGCTTTTCTGAGTAAGTACGTGGACACTCCATCTAAATATACATTGTGCCTTGCAGAGAGGTTCATATATTCAGTAATTCTTGCTCACTGTGTTTGAAAATTTGGCTTTTCACACTTTTCTTCTTGAATTTTTTCAGCTACTCAAAACAGTAACTTTTCATCGGGAACATGATTTAAAAAATATGGTGATATCTGATGGCAGTTGCAAGATCTGCAAACTTACTGAAATAACAACCTCCATGTTTGTTGCTTAAAGTTGACATATAAGTCTAGAAAATGGAGAAAAAAAGAACTCTGGTCTGATGGTCTGAGCTAAGGAGGACAGGCCTGAAAGAGGAACTCTTTTTTGGAGATCCTCAGGGTTCCCTGGGTTAACAGCTTATAGTTACTTTGTGGATGAAGTATTTAGACCATTCTGCCTTGATTGTTGTTGTTGTTGCTTTTAATTTAGTTTGTGTTTCTGGCCAATGTTTTGTCTTTGAAATACTTCGAGAACAAGTTAGAATCATTATTATTTATGACTATTTGTATTTTTGAAAGGCTTAGATTATTTATTTTATTACAACTGAATTAGTTCCTTTTTGTTGCCAAACTGTGTTATCTACATAAATAACTTCAGTGCACATCCTCACTTGCAACAATCCTTCATTTTGGCACCAACTTTAATATCATTGTTTATTCTTATCTATTATGTTCCATGAGAGATTAAGGAAAGGTTTATTTTTTTATTAAATGGCAACAGTTATTGCTGATGGATGATAATTTATAACTCTGCTACCAGTAAGAAAGAAATAAGCCTTTTGTTTTTATTATGCTCTTGGTATAAAAGAAATGGCTGACTGCTGGTATAAAAGAAATAAAACAACTCATACATCCAGGAAAGCTTATTGCATTATCTGGCAATACACCTGCCTAACTGATGAATAGGACTCAGTCTTGCAGTTAATAAAAAACTGGAGTTATTTCAGGCTGAAATATCATAGAATAAAATAATGCAAATATTGTTCATGACAATTTCACTATCATAAAGGAATTGAAGGTCTTAGCTGTGAATTGAAGAAAATCAGTGTTCTGCTCTAGGGCCAGGCTTCTGGCTGTTCAGATTCATCTTTTGTATTGTTTTCTAAATGTCAAAATGGTCATTTTACCTCTAAAATATGTTCAATTTGAAGCTGAAAATTACTCTGTAATAATGTAAGTACTGCAAATATATAAAACCCTATGAATGTTCATTTGGCTTTTTTCTTAAAATAATACAAAAAAAAATTGTCTCGATAACAAACTCCAGTCCTCTTAATGATAGCTAAATAACAGAAAATTTTTGCTCAGCAGTATTTCACAGTGCACCACCAGACAACCATCTTGTTAAAATAAATATCTCAGCAGAAGCAAATTGAACTGTTTCCCTTCCAGGCTTCTCATTTTGTCCACCAGTAGCAGTACTGTGAAACAGGCTACAAAAATTCCACAGAAGAAAGGACAGGGGAGCAGAATGAAGAGTGTTCATAAAGGAGATAACAACCCAAACCAACCACCTCCCCCTTCACCAGCCTCCAAACTCCCTTCTCTCTGGAACAGAAATACTCCAACTCCTTGTGATGCTTATTGCATTCACTGACCCTTTAGAAAGACATCTTCACCTTGGCCAGGACCAGAGTTTCACAGCTGCAAGTCCTCCTTGTCTTCCTCCTTATGACTTCTTTGCCTTGCTCTTCTGTCCTGAAGACAGGACAGGGCTCGTGAGATGTGTTTGGAGTGACCCGAATATCTCATTTAAATTTTGAAGGAAGATCAGGTATGTGGCAGTGCTTGTCATGATATTAATAAGGAACACAAAACCCTTTGTTATGGTGGTCTAAATGTGTTTCATAAATGACAATTCTCCACTCATGGTTTCCATAATTGTTTGATTGAAATTCGATGAACAGGCTGACATTACAAATTTTAAGTAGGAAAGATTTATGTCCTTGTGTCCCTAGGGCAAGATTTCTTGGATGATCTTCAAAAGGAGAGTTGGACTTGGTAGCTTAGAAGTTTAACAGAAGTGTCTCTTACATTTTTGCCTCAGTTACATACACCTTCAAAATAAATTTTAAGTAATCTTTTGGGCTTTTTCCATGCAAATTAGTCTTGTCATCCTCTGCATACAGAGAGCCTTAAAAGTACAAATTAATGGTTCCTTCTTTACCTCCACCTTGTTTCATCAGATTTTGTGCTAACTTTTCATGGTTCCCATTGGACAGTACATTCTGATTCCTGTCCCCTTTGAGTAGGTGAAAACACCTCTACTTTGTAAATAGATGCTTTTCACAGTTTAATGTACTTCAAGTCTTTAAGGTCAGAGCAAGTCTACTCAGTGAAAGAACTGATAGGTGACTTCTGAACCTTTTAAAAGCAAACTAAAGAAGTTATTGGGAAGTAGCTGTCAGATTCTAAGGTATTTGGCTCCACATGGTATTTTGCAGCCTTCCTGAATGCTAAAACAAATTGCTGGTTATCAGAAAAAACAAACTAGGTCTCAAGTCCCATTTTCTTTACATCATTCTGAAATGTTAACACATAAATAATTGTGGAAAGCAACCAGATTGACTATTCAATGAAACAGAAGAAGAATTATCCTCCTGAGAGACTAAGAGCATAAAAATTACAAATCTTTTAATAATTTATTTCCGAGAGCTGGTCCCGTTACTCTACCTGACACATTCTGGCTTCTCTTTCAGTCTCCATTAATAAAGAAAACGTGCAATAATTTGTACAAGGTGTTCTTGGTATATTTAGGGAGCGTGGTGACCTCACAAATCAAACATCTGAATCACCTGGAATAGGACTGCAGTGGATTGACCGTGGCTGACTGCCAGACTCCCACCCAGATGCTCTCTCCCTTCCCTTCTTCAGCTGGATGGGGGAGAAAATAGGATAAAAACACTCATGGGTTGAAAATAAAAATGGAGGGGATCACTCAGCAATTACTGATATGGGCAAACAGACTCCATTTGTGGAAAATTAATTTAATCTGGAGCTGGGATGCAGTTCCTCTCAGGAGCACCTGCTCCAGCATGGACTCTCCACAGCCACAATTGTTTTAGGGAATATTTACCCACTCTGGCCTGGGGTATTCCATGGGTTGAAGTGTAGATATTTGCTCCACAGGACCACTCCTGTGGTCCTCTCCACAGGCTGCAGGAAAATGCCAGCTCCAGAGCCTGGAGCTTCTCCTCCCTCTCATTCTCCTCTTACCGTGGTGTTCAAAGCACTGACCTTGAATGTTTCTCACTCCTCACTGCTGCACAAAAATTTCCAGCACAGGGAGCCCCTCTGTGAGAAGAGGTTACCTACAGCCAACACAGCCAAAAATACAACCCTGTACATGCAAAGCAGTTCTCTGTTCACAGGAATTTGCTGTAAGAAGGCTACTACAGTGCTTCAGGTCTTGTAGGGATCTGTAGAGATCCTTCACTGGTCAGTCTGGCAGAATGTCAGAACTGGAAGTGGTCGCAGCTGAAACCCAAGGAAATTTTAATGCTTTAGACATGAAAACATGTTTATTGAAGGTAACAATCATTCTCTTCTACTTTGTAGAAAACTGTCAACTGAAAAAGTTGTTAGTTTATATCCCTGTCGTCTGAACAGCATCTAGATTGTCCTTGTGCTGAACTCCCATCACCACGAATGAGGCAACATCAAAGGTGAGCACAAAGAGAAGCTAAGTTTGTTTTATATTTTTATGCTATAAAGTTCAGACACAACGTTGTGCATCATTTCAACATGCAGTTCATCTCAATTTACATTAAATAGGATTCACTTGAGAGTATCCTGTCTCTTATTATTCTTATAATGGACACTGAGTTCTCCAAAAGAAATCTGACCTACTTCTCCTGGCACTTCTGATGGTATTTCTAAGACAGTCAAAAGAGTATAAATGAATACATCCTCTCTGATCATAAAAATCAAAGCAAGTGTCACACATTAACAGCCCCAAAGTTTCAATAATCTAAGAAGAGTGTGCATGAGCCAGCTTTTTCATATTCAAAGTCTGGAGTCAAGCCATAAGGTCTTGAGTAAGGTCCTATGTTCTTTGTGAAGAGCTGACATTTAGATTTTACAGGGTAGGATATTGGGAATTAGAAAAGTCCAGCTTTTCCTGTTCGATACCACAATGAACAGCATCAACAAAATACTTGTCAAACCTTCAGCTGCTTTTGTGTAAAGCTTTCTGTTGTTTCCTTTTAGCTCATTATATTAGTGCATGGTGACATATTTATTCTTGAAACACTGTGATGAAGTCTCCTCTACAGAGAGAGATTTAGCATATTGATATGGTTAAAAAAAAATCATCTGCTAAGGCTCAGGTTATCAAAGAGAATAGAGGGGAACACACTTTCTCATAACACCTTCCTACCAAGAAGATCAAAGAAGATGAGTTTTTTTAACCACAAAACTCTTGAGAAGTTTCCTCTTCCCTTGCTTGGGAACTGCAATTTTCTTTGACTAGAAAGAGATTTTTGGAAAGATACCTCTTTTGTACAATGATTAAAATGTAATAACCTCATGACATTTCTTAAAATAATAGCACCAACTTTAATACCTACCAGTTTGACCTTTCCTTACAGCTTTACAGAATATATAAAAGAAAATGCTAGAAATGATTGGATGTGTAAAACACTGCTTAGATAAGAGCATGTACTAGTTTTAAAATTGGCAGCATATTGAAAATTTTTGAATTGCAATCAAGTTATTTCATAAACTTGGGAAAAATCCTAAATGTCAACCTGTACTTAAGAGCAATCCTACAGTAATAAATCATTCACATGCACATAATATATCTCAGGAAATACTAGTATTTTTTTAGGCTAAGGAAGCAGCTAACTTATAGAGTTTTAGAACCAAGACTGGGAGAAAAAGGAAATGTTTTTATAGGTGAGGAAACAAAAGGAGCTTGACAGTGTCATTTAAAACTTAGCAGAAGAAAAGAAGCTGGTTGTGTGTGTTATCAGTGAGTACTCCCCAAACAATTTAGTAATTTTACTATTTTCTCATTTTGGAAGGCATTCCCTAACACTGTAAAGTGCTACAGCTTTCTTCAGATGTGATGCCATTTGGTCCTAGTGCTTAGTCATGAGGTACTTTTACTATATATATGAGTGAATGTTTTGAGAGTCAGAAATTCCAGTAATCAAATCAGAAATCAATTTCAACCACTTAATTGGCTGAATTGGCTCTACCAAGTGCAGAAAATGCCATGTGGCAGCTCCTTTGAGTTCTTTTTATTTACACAATTCTTCTGTGGAGTTGCATTTACCCATTCTTGTGGTCTTGTATCTGCAATGACCTCCTTCTGAACTGCTAACATACAATATGCATCTCCAGATAAAATTATGCAAATGGTTACAGATTTCTTTTTCTTATGACTTGTTATTTTTCTTCACATAAAGTTTTAGATTTAATTAAAATTTTGCAGCTGCTAAATGAGAAAAATCCTTCCAAGGAATTTTGTAATGTCTTTTAACTGCATGATGAGTTAAGATTTACCAGACCTCTGGACTTTGTTAGTTTTTCTTTGCCCACTAAGACTGAGCCAAAATACTACCTGCAAAAGAGCTGCATTTTTCTTCAGTTTGGTGCATTTCTGTGATAGTGTAGTTCATTAACATACTTCTTGGCACAAGGGTACTCCCACTAGAGCCCCAGGAGGTTTAAATGTTTGGTTAAACAAAATGAGGCATGGATATGTATTGTATATGTATTAACACCTGGTCATATTTAGGATTTACTGAACTAGAATAAGCTTTACCCAGAGGGACTAAACCCACCAGCTCTGAAGGGGTTACATTGTGTTGTGGTGGTTCTTGCAAGGCAGTAATGCACACCTCAGCTCTTTGCCTCCCATCCATACTAAAAGGCAAAAAATTCCCTGTATGTGCTAGATCTGTGTTTGGTTTAACAATTTTTGACTGATTAGTTGGATTCTTCCTACCTTTCACACAATAGTACTGTTATTAGGTCCTCAATCTTTATTTGTACATTTACAAAATGCTTTAGAAATTAGGATTGTGCTAAGGGTCTTCATTTAAGATTTTTAAACTGGGCCTGGCCTGGAAATCAGATTTTGTTGACTTTCCATGGGATCTTAGCTATGTAATCACTGTTAGCCCGTTGCAAGCATAAGGTAAAACATATTAATGTCAAATCATGCATGCAGACAACCAGTCTGTGAAGGGCAAAACTCAGATTGCAACTTGCACAGTGAAATCAAAGACAGCATTAGAACAAAGACAACAATATAATCATGGCAGCCTGGGTAGGGGTCAGAAACCCATCCTGGATTTAGGACAGGTTTTCCCAGTTGGATCCTGTGCTTTGGCAGGAATATCAGTATCATACCTTGCACAATTATGTAGCACTGAGATGCCTATCTGAATTACAATCATATCTTTGACTGAAGTGAGGACAAGTTCTGAGCACTGGAGTCACTTTTGAAAATGAGATTTAGCCGAGTCTGAAAATTGGATTTCCCTAGTCTATTGACAGACTTCTAAAGGACCAGCCAAGTGGGACGGAAAACAGGTTTATAAATGAAATATGTTATTTACTGGCAGAACATTAGGGATGCCTCTGTTGAAGTGTTTTGAATAAGTTTTCCACTGAAATTATTAGTGAGCTGAATTCAGAATAAAGTAATGGCTTCATTAGTTGCTATGATACAAAATAAAGTAAAAATTCTCATACTGTTATAACTGCTGGTGTTGCAAAATAAAATGCTCTGCATCTTATAGATACTGCATGTTTAACCCATATTTGCAAAACTCCCCAGAATATATAAACAATAACTCTCTTCTTCCACATCAGGTGCTTGAAAATCTTATTAGAGCCTGTTTCTGGGGCTTGGCAGCTTTTCTATAGTACAGTGACTGGTGTTTGATATGCGAATAAAGCAGACAAGACACACCACAGAATATAAAAGCATCAAAAAGGGAATGCTCCTCATTAGCCCTGGTTTGTGCTCTCAGAAATGTAACAAACACCTGACCAGCACTGGAAATATATGCAAAATTTTGTGCATCAATATGTTTCTGTGACTTTCACCGATGCAGTGTTTACACTACAGCAATTCTTCTGTACAAACCTATATATCCATGGAAGTGGTTGCATCTTAATCTGAAATGAGAAATTGTCACACGGTTGGAGAAAGATTTGGTGTCCTAAAAAATGACACATCTGCATGAGGAAAATGAACTTCTTATTTTCATGGCAAAGCATTCAGGGCCTCATTGGAGATCAGAAGCCCCATTTTGCTAAACTGTTCAAAAGCAAAATTTTAGACACTTCCTTCTCCTACCTGCGTGTATTTTCCTCTAAAAGATGCTTCCTCTCTCAGATGGAATTTTTAGACAAGATGCAAGAGTGATTGGGTGAAATTCTGCTTTGAGTGTTAGACCTTGACCCAGGTGAAGATGACCTAAGGGAAGAAAACAGTAAAAGTAGTTATCAGGAGAGAAATCTTAGAAAAATACTGTGTTCCTCTTTTAGAGGAAAAAAGATTATTTATTGCACTTATATTATAACCTGTCATTGCTATTTTCCCTGTTGCATTTGTCCAAGACTGAGACATCCTTACATAAAAGAAAATGGCAACATAAACCCCACATTAGTCTGTGGAATCCCTTAGCAAAATTTCCTGTATTTTAGCTGTGTTTAGGAAACCAAAGCTGAAGGGGGGGTTCAGAGAAATGTATAAGGGAAAAAAAAAACCAAACATGTTTAGGACTATATTACACTATGAATTATACTTTCCACTTAGTTTCAGAGCACTAACATTTGTTGAACTGTTTCTAAGGAGACTGTAAACAGGTGTTTCACTAACCTGAAAGGCAGAGGGGAAGGTAAAGCCTATTTAACACAGAGTGGTCAGACTTTGACCTCTTACCCTATATAACTGCACAGCATCACTACTGATGGATGAAGTGAGTGATACTGTGATGACTGTGAGTTTCTGTTGAACATTTGAAATACTGGAAGACATGGAGGGTGATAAGAAAAGAATGGTTGAGGCCCACCTTGCTTTACAGTTTCAAAACCCAACTTTACACTTCAGAAAATGTAATAGCAGAGAGTGACTGTGGCACAAGAAAAATTTCCCTGCTTCTCTCCCTAACCTATATTTTTAGACTGTGAATCTACCAGAAAAGTGGTCAAAATGTCATCAGTCTCCAGACGAAGGAATATTTTTCCAGTTTGTTCACCTACAGGTTTTGATGTGTGCTGGAGATGGAAGGCTTTCAAATGGTCATACAGACCCATGTGCTGTGCCTGGATGCTCACTACTCGTGCTAAGTTACTGATACCAGTCTGCTGGGTTGTATTTGTCTCTCTATTTAATTGTTCTCTTGACAAAATACTGATCAGGAGCGTACAGAGTGCTTGGATAGATCACTCAGCTCTGAACTGAGTGGAATTGTCAACTTGGATGTCCCATAACACTTCACTGAAAGTGAAGATTTTTAGTTTGTTGGTCAATAAGTGACTCAGTGTTCATTTTCCCAGTTTTTTTTGCTGTCAGAGAGTAATTTCTGAAAACTGGTGGCATCTTGTATGAGAGAGTGACTCGTGTCTCCCTTTCCAGACTGGCTCACATAGTATATGGAGTAGGTTGACTTGTGCAGGGTAGGATGGGCTTTCTGGAAGATCTGTGGCTGGCAGAAGGAAATCATCCTGTCCCTTAGTGGGTCTTTCCAGAGAGTCTGGGAATGGAAAACAGTGGAAGAGTGGTACAAATCATCTGTATAGAAGGAGGGAAAATGTCCACTTAATTGTGTGGGTGCAGATGATGATCTGCACAATATTTCACTGAGATGTCTCTTCGTATCTTGAAACGTGGATTCATCTTTCTCTTATGAATTCTCTCAGAAATTACTCTTCAAAAAAGTGTCAAGGCATGTAATAGATTTGTGTGGCTCTGACAAATTACAGGAAGGAACAAAAACATTTTTTTTTCCTTACAAAAAAAAATAGGGCAATTTAAGACACTTTTCAACACGAGTAGTTCTAATTTAATGGCATCTCAGTAGTCAAATCTTCTCAGTGAATTCAATGACAAAACACAGTCCCATTTGCAGTGGCCTTTGTGTCATTAAAATGAAATTTTAAAATCAGTCTTCCTGATGAATGCTCCTAAAATCATTTTCATTGTTCCTGGGACTGCAACAATTTTCAAAGCAGTTACTGGGGATTTAACTTCAGAGAACACTGAAATTCTTCACTCTTAATCCAATGTGTCCAAAGATTTTCCCCTCCTTGCCACACTGTTGACCTCAGCTCCTGCAAATAGATGGAATTGGTATCCAGCCATTGGCCATGATACTATTGATATACCGCAGGAAATATTGAATGAGGAAACTCACTTCATATGGGGATAAAGACATTTCTTCTAGTCTTTTCCTGCTACTGCCAGTACTTGTAGGAGAGTGTTGACCAGAAGCAAAGTATTTCTGATGGAAATACTGATATCCAGCCAGGCTGATGAACCCCCTCCAGTGCAGATATGTGCACATGGAACCTTCCTTTGTCCCAGGGTCTGATTGAGCAGAGACCGTGATCTGACTCCTGTCAGAGTCCACTTGCTTTCCTTCTGAGGAGAAGAAAGTGTGTGGCAAAGCTTTTTGATTATTTGGAAGGAAATAATCCAATTTAGTTAATTTCAAAATGAACACACTTGCTGAAAAAGGAGTTGCTTGTTTCAGAAGAGCAGCTTACAGAAAATCTGGAGGGTTAAATCATACTAGTTTTGAGAATATGCACATTCACAGACTAAGGTACTTCTTGCCAACTGAAGATGTGATCTTAGAAATACCTCCTTCCTACCTGTTAAAGGGAAGAAGTGCTCACACAATGATGAAAATTTCCCTCTTAGCCCCCATCAAAAAATTGTACATATTTGTCAAAAAGTGGCCCTTATCAGTCCAGTTTTAAGAACTTATTATGAAGACTGCAACTATAACATCCTAAATTTAAACAAAGAAATATCAGGTGTTAGCCTTCAGACCTTTATTCTTGAGAAAAATGAAATAGCTTTGGTATTGTTTTCTGGTTTGAGAAAGGTGAAAATAGAGATTCAGTGTGTTCTGCTCTCTCTATATCTTTGTAAGGCTAAGCATGCCAGTGTCAAAGGACTCTGAAGATTTTCCCCCCCTCTTTATTTTCAGTATATTCTTGAAAAAAACAAGGCTAAAAGTAAAAGATCACTGAGGCAAGCTTTGACACATATATAGTCTTACCGAAACTTCTGTTTTGAATACTGATTTGTTTGTACAGGTTTGGTTTGCATATAATCCTGTACTTGTCACTGAAATGTTTTCCTTATCAGAAACATGACAGAGAAAATGAGTCTTCTTTAAAAGAAAGCACAAAAAGTAAATTGGTAAATGTTTGCATCATGGATTGTGAGAGCTTTCTTCTTAAGCTTTTTTATTTTGTTTTACCACTAAGCTCAAGTGAGAACTCTTATTTCATATCATTAACTTAGGAAATCTCTTTGGTAATCCTGGCTTGTTATTGGTCCTACCACTAATCCAACCTGATTTACAAAGGTTGTCAATGTCTTTAGCTCCCTGTGACTTAAATGGGACTTGCAGGTGCTCAGCAGTTTTAAATACCAAGCCAATAATTTTTTCAGCAATTTATTTTACCCCTCGATTTTTCTAGTCTTTTATGAAATAGTATTTTGGCTGAAGTTCTTCATTGTTGGCTTGGATCTCCCTTCCTTCCCTTGGGAAAGAACCTTCTTTTTAGCCAGCTTCAGTTATGTAATAAAAAAAGTGCTCAGAATAAATTAACTCAAATTAAATCATCATAGTAAGAAATCTATCAGCACTTGCTCAGTTTGTTATTCAATGAGCGTTGATCTTTTCTTCTTAATCTTTGTCCCTCTTTTTTAATACCAGTTCTTTTCATTATTTTTTTCCTTTTGGACTGTTCTTGCAAGTACACAAAAGTGTGATTGGAAGACATTTGGAAACTATACAATGTCATACTGAAAAGTGTATTTAGTATGTGACACCAGTTGATTTAATATCAGGGTTGTACATTTTGATACACCTAAAAGGGCAGATGAACCTCTAGCAGATTTTTGAACCTTAGTTATCATGATCTCTACATCCCTAAAGAGTTATAAAATTATGACCTTTCAGTTGTAGCTTTTTACAGAAAATGACTGAAGTCACTGGAGTGCTGTTCACCTCACACCGGGCCAGGAGCCTGAAGTGCAGAGCTGTGCACTCAGTTAAGAGCTCTCTCAGATTTTGTTTCTTGATAGAAACCATTGTCAGCTCACCCACGATCAGTTTGCTGTTCTTTCGATTTTATCTTGACTGAGGTTTTTTATTTTGTATGCAGATTCTTGAATTCTCTCTTCTTACCCCAAATTATTCAGCCTCACGGGTGTATTATCGTGTTTTTGCAAAAAGCTTGGAGGTGCAGTTTCAATGAAAGGTATATTAAAGAGCTTTGTGGGATTGCTCAAGTAATGATCTCCCTGAAGTGATATTCAATTCACTCTGTGCCTACTTTGCTAATGATGGTCTGAGACACTGGTAATTAGATCTGTGCCTGTTTAGTTTTTTTGAGGAAAAGGAAACCAGGAGAAGCTTGACCTGAGGAAAAGAAAGGCTACGTGATGTCCTTAGATTTAAGGTTTATATAGACAAAGTCCCTGTCTCACTGGTCTGTAATGCAAACACAGGAGTAACAGGAAGTCTGTAGAAAAATATTTAGTGGGACATAAAAAAGCCCCAATCAGAGGTCAGAAGCCTCCAGCTATTAATAAACACCCAATTTTCATTGCATATGCGTTCATGTCCATAGCAGATAATTTTATGCGCGTATGTAGCAGAAGGAGAATGTGTGAAGTGTAAGCTCAAAGGCCTCAGTTCAGAGAAAATGGTGAAATGAAAAGTTGGAGATCAGAGAAGCAGTGAGGGAAAGTGAGGAGAAACCAGGAAAGAAATATCAACTCTGATACATCTGCAAAGAGACAGAACTGGGGATAGGATGGTTAAAGTACAAGAAAGGCAGACAAGGAAAATAACACTAGAGGAAATGAAAGAAAGAAAAATTGCAAAGAAAATGGAAAAAAAAATAATGGGAAAGAAGAAAGATGGGAGAAAATAGGGGATAGTTGTGTTGCTGCCAAAAAGCTGTGCACTGGCACACTACAAAAATTAGAAACATAAAAATAATCCCTTTTTCCTTCTGCAGGGAACAGATTTGTGAGATTGAGGCTGGAAAATGTTGTTCCCAGCAGTGATTTTGGGCACAGTGAAAATGATTGTTTGTCCCTGAAAATTTTGATGTTAGCAAGAATGGCACTGGGGAAGAGGCTGGTGGGAGAGTGTGGTCCCAGCAATGCAGTGATTGCTCTAAGTAGCAATGCTACATTTCAAGTAACTTAATTTATGAACAGATCAAACACCAAACCCTTACTTAGGTGTCTCATATGGGACTGAATGTTCAAACCTGAGAATGTTTTTATTTACCTGCTCAGGACTTAGTTTTGCAAAGAAAATGGATCCCAAACCTGCTTTTGGCAGGCTCAGGTATCTGGCAGCACCAGCTTTTGGCAGGAGGCTCTTGCATGAAGCAAATTTTGGCTCCAGAGCCCAAGTACAGAAGATGTTGCTGGACCCTATCTCTGTGGGAGAGGAACTAGAACCAGACACAAACTGCAAGTGAGATTTCCTATTCTGAGCTTCGAGGAACAGCATTTTGGGACACATTTGGAAGTTGCATTGTTTATATGTCAACTGGGCATGGATATGTGCCTGTCTTTGGTGGCTGCTTTGACACTGGGATCTTGTGAACTAATACTTGGGTTTTCAGCTTTAGGTTTAAACCTAATGCATCTTTCTGAGATGCACATAGCACCATGTGCTCAGGTGGAAGGCCACCTCTGTGAAGGTGTCAAGGATTTTCTAATTTTTGTCAAAATTGTATTTGTCTTGGGTTTGTTTTGAAACACTCTTATTCCTCCTAGAATTAATTTTTGAAATTACTGGCATGTGTTAGAATGAGAAAGAACTATTTCCTTTAGCTTTATTAATACATACATATAAATAGTCTGCCTGGAAAGGCTTATGGGAAAGGAGCATTTGAGGAGTTAACACACTTAACAATCTCTTTGGTTGTCAGAATAATTAATGTTTCCAATAAACATGCTAATTAGTTGACATGGAGAATAATCTTCCTGTGTACATGTTGGACTTTTTCATATTATCCTGAATGCAAACACCACCTTATCATATCCTTACCTTTGAACACTACCTCTACATCATTTCCTGGGTTTAGACACTTGCTATTGACTATACAAAGAGCAGCAAAAAGACTTAATAAAATCTGACAGCAGGCAGCTTTTCCTGCCTGGAAAGATTAAGTGCTTAGCACTTTGCATTTCAATTACATAAAACTAATGAAAAAATATTTCAGATTTTAGCCCCTTATTTGGCAAATTGCTTGAAGGAAAGAATATTTCTGATCTAGAATTACATTATTCTTTAAAAACTGGTTGAAAAATGGATTAATCTATTGGCTGCAACATATAACACTTTTTTTTAATAAGCAGATATTATGCAAATTTTAATCAATACTATTGTGTGTCTTCTCTTTCCTAATTCAGCCACTGCCAGAATTTTAGCTCTTTCATAATCTAAAAGTATATTTTAGAACAGCTTGTATAAATTGTTTCCTATAAGTAATGAGTATTCTATTCTTCATAAATTAGCTAAAATATTTTCTTATCCTTACCAAGGCTCATAAATGAATGCAATCAGTAGAGATTTTTCTATTTGAATGGTCATTATATAGAATAAAACACCAACTTGAATCACATTTCTTTATTTGTTCTATTTAAACCCAGAGTTTTTCATGCAGAAGGATGGTTATTTAAAGCAGCACATACGAATGACTTGAATCACACTGTTTACAGAATACTCTCTCCATAAATTATAATTACATCTTTCTTTTTCAGTATTATATATTTCAGTTTTAACAAGTGAGATGAATCTCTTGGCTTACGGATAAAGGACTTGCGAGTTCTAACATTTGAAATGCAGAGCAATCATGTATTTCCCTACAGGTACATCATAGTTTAAATATTATTAGTAAGAGTAAAAAAAATCATTTTCGATCATGAAATGAATGATGCAGAACATGGCCTGAAATTATGTATGAAGTATAGCATAATTTTAAAGGCAGAGACCTTGATGCTTCTGAATTACTCAGTCAAATGTTCCCAGAGTAGCTGTCGATGGCATTTCTTGAGTGATGTTGCCCTTTTAGCCTGGGCAGTTGCCAGTGTTCCCTCATTTATTCTCCTCCTTTGGGAGTAGAAATGATAATATGGGTGAAGTATTCCTTTGGAGCAGCCACATTTATTAACACAGATTACACAACCTTTTGTTCTCTTTGACAGCAGCGGAGGTGGGCTGCTTTTAGGGAGGCCTCTGCAGCAAGTCCTGCACGAAAAGGGACAAAATTCACTCTGCTCCACACTTGCTCCTATCTCTTTCTTGCTTTGGCTTTGACATGTCCTTCCTGCAGAGCTGAGGTTATGTCACCAGTGCTGAACAAGGGCTGTTAGTGAGAACCCAGCAGAGAGGCACCTAAACAACAGCCATGAAGAGATGTTGGTGCTTAAACTGATTTTCTCACTGTAGTAGAGGATAACTGGGTTTTAAGACGAAGAAATGTAAGAGAATCTGAACATTTTGGAAATATTTCTGCATGGGGAACTCTCCAGTTTAATGTATCTGTTGTCTCTGTGGTTATGGAGCTTCCTGAGGATGTGAGAAAAGGCTCAAGTAGTGCAGGAACACAAAGCAGTCTCTTGTGCCCCTTGGTTTTCAAGTGCAAGGCATGACCAGCTGCTAGTAATTCATGCATGAAAACAAGAAAAGAGTTTTCCTTTAAAAATTCCCATCTAGTTTTGTTTTAAATTTTCTGAGAAAAACTGCAGATGTATTTTTGTAACAGATGTATTTTGTTTTCAAGTTCATGGTATGCAGTTTAAATAATGTCTAATATCTCCACATTACTTCATAAAATAGAAAAGTGACTTCATAAGATTTTATGAATTGCCTCACAAGGATTTGAGCAGCAATCTGTCAGATGACAAGGTGGCTCATGAACAGCTCTGTGTCTGGGAAATGGGAGACAGATCATCCAGTCACCAGCTCCCTGAACTATTGGCTTTTCTGCTACTGCACTTTTTTTTTTGTGATCTCCAGTTAGGGAACATGTAATCTCAGTGATTGTTCTGAAAAAAAAAAAATAGCATAACACCAAGTGAGAGATCCAACCCAGAGAGATGCATTTCCTCAAGATGCAGTTGAATACAGGTTTGGAAAAATTATTATGTGGACTTTCACTATAGCGAGACGCCAGTTAACACGTTGTAGCACTGGTTGAAGAGAGTGGTGAGAAGACTATAAAGATGGTTTTTGTGCATAGGAAACTTCTCTTTTCTGGTGTTTGTTTGTTTGTTTGGGGTTTTTTTCTGTTTAAACTGGAGATATACACTTACCACTATTTATTTATTGATGTTGTTGACTGTAGTTAATGTAAAAATTTTACATCAGTTGAACCTTTCTCTACCTCTTCTGCTTCACTGCACAGTCTAATACAAAATATACATTTTCAACCCTAAGATTTTAAAAAGGCAAAGACATTTAATTAGTATCTCAGTCAATAGAAAGGGCTGCATGAAAATTTGTTAGGCAGTGTTTGCTATACACTTGCACTAGCTTGAATGTATTTATTTAAGAGTCTGCATAACAATCAATAGTTAGAAATCCGCAGCATGGAAAAGATAATTGAGTGGTTTGGGATTGCTGTTTTTGTCAGAATTGCATTCTCTTCTAGTTTTTAAATACCTCTACTGAGGTAGGGATGGTGAAAGGAAAAAGGCATGTTCCTTGGGCAGAAGAGCTGTGTGCAGAAGTCGACTTGTAATCTCCATTATCTCATAAAATGCTCTCATCACTGACAAACAAAATCAGCAAAGAGTGCTGTGGAAGTGAATTATGTCTGCTGTCTCCTACTTGCCATGGCAACACACAAATTCCACTCTGAGACCACAACTTTGAAGCAAACAGATAGTTTTAATTATCTAATTTTTACAATAAATGAGACCTATCTATTGGAAATCTATATGTGATTGGCAATGGCAAATGGTAACTGTGAATATATCCAGTTCAGTGTTGGTTAATTTACAACCTCTTCTGAACTATAGAATAGCAATATTATTTCTTGAAATGAACAGGGACAGTATAAGTAACAGGGGCAGAACAATCAAACTTTGTCTTTCTTCTTAATGGCTTTAAGTTGTTTGAGTTTGTATATACTTACAAGTGAGTTGTGGCTGGAGATCCTCATCTGGAGGTCAGGACCCTTTGTGCCATGATGGATAACTGAAGATAATCACTGCTTTCCTCGAAGTTCAGTCAAAATTTATAACAAGATGCCAGATGTGAAAAATAAGCAAATAAGGGTGACATTTGCCACAGTAACAGCTTAATAGAATCAAACAGATAAGCTGGCAGCAGCTCATGAGTGCTTTACTAGGAATTGTTCTCAACTGTGCAGTGACATTTTACTATTAAACAGCTCATTGTTTTCTCAAGTTTTGCATATGGTTTTGCTTTATAATCCCCAAGCACCTTCCAATTTGTTTTAGAATTATGTACCCTAAAAGGATGACCAAAATTTTATTCTTGGCCTCTATTTGGCACAGAGGTTTTTATGCAGTGAAATATCTTGTTCAAGTCAGTGAGGGAGTGCTGCCCCTTGCCTAGGCAGCCTTTCTGAAATGTGGTGTTTTCTCAACTGCAAAAGAGATTTTGACCATAACCTTGATCCTGGAACTATGGGAAATCTCTGAGATATGCAAAACCACTGATAACTTGAGGGTTAGGTTAAGGACACTTTCTAGGAAGCCATTGGAGAATGAGGGATACCCAGAATAGCTTTGTGGTTGCGTCCTTCCTGTGCTCTGTCCTGGGTATGGATACATGTCCACAGGAATTGTCACACTGTTGCACAGACAGGAACGTGTCTAACAAATGCACACGGGTTGGTGCTAATAAACGGAGATCTTCTAGTCTACAGGGGCTTATAGAAACTACAAGCAGTGGCTTCTGCTGTCTGCAGGAATGGGGGCCATTTGTTGTCTGTACTGGTCAGAAAGACCATGATGGACACCCACCATGGGACGGGCCAAGCCTTGTCTCCAAACAGATCACAATTCTTTTTCCTGCCCATTGGTTTAACTCCCTCCTTGTGTGAATTCTGCTCTAACTCTTTGTTTCTTACTGGTGGGTTGATGTTCTGTGGCTCCCTTGAGATCTAGAAAGTGTCATTCATGGCTCACTGGCAAAGGAATTCAGGTGTTGTTACATTTTCCTTTTGTGAAGATGTAGAGTAGGACTCCATAAACCAAGCAGGTGTGGCATAACTGCTGTTTCCCTTCATTACTCCTAGGAAGGCACCTTTTGGATAGGGAATCAGTTAAAGAAATAAGCCTATTCCTTGAAATTGAGCTCGGGCAGAAACACAACATCTCCTGAACAGCAGCACAGACAGGTAAAGGATAAGCCTTAGTGTACTGTGGTCTGACAAATGCTGTGGGACTGGCTTTCTGCCTGCAGAAAACCAAACTTTTAACTAGCAAAAAGGAGAAGTTCTGGGGACTGTGGTTTGTTTTTGTGTGTCCCTGTAAACTCAGGGGCTCAAAAATATCAGGAAGAAGGCATTTCCTTCTTTTCAGAGTAGTTCTTTCTTTTCCTGTGAGTTCTTGTTGAGAGTGATGAAACATTGTGTGAGTGCTGAAATCTCCCAAGATGAGACTGGGGTATTTCACTAGCACAGCTGACAGTGCATCCCTGGATGGTCTCTTGTGAATTTGTTTACTCTTTGGTCTATAAATGAACATTAAATGAGAGTGCTACTCTTGTAGGAGACTCAACTTCACATCCTTTGAGTTGCTATTATTAAAAGCTGTCAAGGAACCTATTTGAGCTTTGGTAAAAAAATTACAAAGGCAATCAAATCCTTTAAGAAAAATATTAGAAAGGCAGATGAATAAAATTCTGAGCAAGGTAGTAAAACAAGCGGAGGGGCTACAAGAATGAGGGAAAGCTTTGCAGAGCCAACTGCTACCTGCGTATTTGGGAGCAGGACATTCACACAGTGAGCACAAACCAGCTACACACAAATTGTCTCCTGTGTGTGGCAAACGACCACCAGGATTTCTGGTTGCCTTTGCAGTGTGTCTGGAAGACTATTTCTTCTGCCTTTGGTGGGGCCTTTTCTTCATGCCATCTGTACAACTTAGATGTGATGAATAGGAGGCTAAAGCAAGTGTCCCATGTAACGTGCTCTAGGACGACCCTGTTTGAGGAGGGAGGTTGGATCAGATGACCAGCTGTGATCCCTTGCAACATTACCCATCCTGTGGCTCTGTGATTCTGTGAGATTAAAACCAAAGACAGAGATTAGACATGGGCACTTCTGGCACACTGATGGCAGAAGGCAATTAGAAGAATTAGAGTTGGATATTTTGTTGAACATTTGATCTCCAGTTTCAGTTACAACACTCCAGGTATTTGACTTTAGATTTCCTGATCTCAGACTGATCATCTGTTTTGCAATGGCAGATGAGAACTGTTAGAGAACTCTGAGGAAATTCATGATTCTGCTAATGGCCAACATGCTACCCCTGAAAGAAGATCTGCTTGCATCTCTGCTAAGTACGGGAAGCCTCTTATTGATAACTTCTGCCAGTTTAGATACAAAGATAATCAGTCTTTTTTTCAATAAACTGTGTCCATCTCTGTTTGGATGATAGAACAGAATCAACCTTTTGCTGATATTTTGTTTACAGATATTTAAAATGCCATCCAAAAAGATCACATCTGCCTGATTTTTACTGAATACTGATCAAAGAAGATCTAGTGCTTATTAACCAGGGAAATGGGCTTGAAAAGAAAGAGAAATGTAAATGTTGTTTTCAAGGCAGCAGAAGTGGATCAGTCAGCAGCAAGTGAATATCCCTCCTTTAGTGTGAGCACTGGTGACACAGGCCATCCCTGCTGCATTTCCCTGGGTCCTGCTGCCTGCCCAGAGTGAGGGATGTGATGGGACAGGGATTCTTTCCACATGGACAGCAGACAACACCCCCTGTATAGTGCTCAGCATACCTCAGAAGGATATAATGACTAATGTATTTTCACTAATCCTAGCCCAAGATTTAACGTAGCAGCTGAGCTGAAAATTTTGCAATGCTTGAAATCTGCTATTTCTAACTTTTTTTGGCCCTACAGAGGCCACAAGATTTATTAAAATGTGATGCAATTACAGCTTTGACCCATAAAATTTGCATGGATGATTTTAAAGCCAAGGATAGTGCAGCCTTGAGATAAAATCTTTAAAGGAGGCTGTGAGTTATATCCTCAGTTACAAATCTTGTTGGAATTGATATATGATGGAAGAGTATAGTCTGCCACAGCACACACAGTGTGAGACTTGCCACTCTTACTCAAATTTAGTAAGTACCATTGCATTCCAAGTCTGCTCACTGAAATCAGAAATAGATGATAAAACACGGCCCTTTCCGAAAAGCATCCCAGAAAAGAGCCCCTTGGAAAAGTGATGGGTGTAGATAATACTTAAAGGTTTATGTTGTGTCCTGCCAAAAAATTGGGTACTTTAAGATAATATGAGGGAAGAGTGTTCCATGCTATTATGCATTTGATTTTATTTTTATGGCACAGTTTTTCATATTGTATATGATAATTGAATGCAGCAGCTGGATTAAAAACATTTATGTCTTGTTTCCTGTGGAGAGAAATCAATCCTTTAGTTTCCTTCATGTATTTCCTACAGAAGAAAATCAATTTAATGTATTTTCTTTTATGTGAGTTCGTTAGTGATTGTAGAAGGAGGAAAATGATAAGATTTATGTGAGTGTAATGAAAGAAAATTCTTATGGTTGGCAATTAAAATAATCAAATTTACAATGAACACAATTATCCAAGAAAGATCCTAGGATAGAGTTTCTATGAGGTTTGAAATGGACTTTGTAGTGAGCCAGGACAGTCATGTGTCAACCACTAGAATTAATCCAAGGAGACTGCTAGAAAATAAGTTTTAGTGAAAGCCAAATTTGATAGACACCCAAATGCCAGTTCAGCTTCCTGAGCATGTTCCTCTGGTTCTCACTAAGGGATGAGAATAAAACCCAGCCTCACTGACAAACATCCAGGAAATCTTTATAAAAAAAGGTCCTGCTGTCCCTGCAGTGTGATTGCCTTGTTTTCTTTTTCCCCAAAGAATTGATGATTGAAAACAGAGAGATAACTTGCTGTGGCATGGTTCAAGGCGAGAAGAGGAGATCACACAGCAGTGAAAAAATGTAATACAAAATAAAAACAGCCTGATCAAAGCTATCTTGATCTCTGATGGAAACAGAAAACTCTGCACCGTGCTGAAGGAAATGAAATATGGAAATTCAAGCACCCCAATTGCAACCTCAGCCTCCCTCTCTCACCCTCCTCTGGCAAATGTTCAGGTCTGGGCCTGCACATAAAACCCAGGGAGGGACAGTGAGGGTCATTCCTATGGGGGACCCTTGGCATGGTAAATACTTCCACACTGCAGCAAAGTGCTCAGAAGGAAACACTGTTAATGGACAGTAAACTGCAAAGAGAAATCCGTGTCCCTGCTGATTTAATGAACACATGGCAGAGGATAGAGACTGATTGGATCTTCATGAACAACCATTTCTTTCACTGGAAACTTTTCTGAAATGCAAACTTTTTGCTGGGAAACTGCATTTCTTCAGGAAAAGTTTCCCTGGACAAATTTCAGCATTCTGAAACAACTTCCCTGGGTGGAGGAGTCCTCTTCCCACTGCCAGTAGCTAGAGTCAAACTTGGTGACTGCAGGAATATCTTCTCATCCTGCCAAGCGATTGTACAGACAATAAGTAAAGCCCATCCTTGACTTGTTTTAGAAGAAAACAGTTATTAGAAGAGACAGTACAGATTGTGTTACTTCCTTTATATCCCATTTCCCCCCAAAAATGGGCTTTACTAGTATATTCCTCAAATCAAAAGCAGACACACTCTCTTTATCAGTGGTGTTGATGTCAGTGATTTTTCAGGCATTCACAGCCACATTCCTGCTTTTTCCACTGGTAATTTCCACTGGTATTCAGGTTTAAAAAACAAAGTCTTATTTACATAGTAAGAAAGCATTCTTTAAAGTAGTTCTCATAAAATGGCATTAAATTTTGCTAGGCCTTACTATCTTTTAATTTCTTTCTTGCAAATCTGCTGAGTTTATGAGTAAACATTTTAAACATTTTCCTCTGCAAATCCACAAATCAAGATGCATGCTGCTTGACAGCACCTCATTTGTAAAACCTTGTCAGTCAGATCTTGTCTTCAGCAACATGTCTCCTATAAAGCTATCATTTTGGGCAGTTTTCAGTCAAGAGGAGAAGAGGTATTAGAAATTGGAGCTTGGGATCTGCACGTAGTACATGGATGGGATATAATGACAGCCCAGAGCACTCAGCACCCATGACTGGGGCATGTCAGCACCTCCTCTTTAAATAAGGCACAGACACAGTTTCCCCTTTCCTTTCTTAGAGCTCCTTTTGTTCCTCCTGGTCCCTGCCAGGGCTGGGGTCACAGGTCTGGTGTTGGATGGGAAGGGAGAGGGGAGGGGGGTTCCTGGAGGGGTCTCACTTTGGGTGGGACAGGTCACTTTCTCCCAGTGTGTTTCCAGGAGAAAGTCTCTCCCAGACTTATGCCCTAAAACGTGCTGATACTCAGGGCGAAGCTTCCAGTACCTCCATTGCTGTACTTCTGAAGGAGCTGGGAGCTGTGCTGGCTTTTGAGTGCCTGTTGTGTGCTGCTTGCTCTGGGTGTGTTGATGATACACTGCCCTCTCAGCCAAAACACCAGTGTGACAGAGGTCAGGGAGACTCGATGGGCTTCGGCTCAAAGTTCACAAGAGAAAATAGCACTTAAGGTGCTTTATATGCCTCCAGGCAGCATTTAGCCTTCTTGGTCACTCCATTCTTTCAGCTGGAAAAAGATGGTTGATGTTTCTGTCTTGAAGTGCTGTACAAGCCACCCAGTGTTTAGACAACAAGCTCTGAACAAGTTTCAGAATCGAAGTCAGGCAGTTCATGAGGGACATTTAGCAGGTGTGATGTCCTGGGCTGCCTTTTGGTCCTTCTTTGGGCAGCATCTGTGGTGTTCCATCACTGTGAGACCCAGGTACATCCCTGGAAGGAGGAGTCCTCTTCCCACTGTCAGTAATTGGAGTTAAACCTGGGGACTGCAGTGATCTCTTCCCTCCCTGCCAAGGGATTGTATCGAGAATAGGTAAAGTCCATTCATGACTTGTTTTAGGAGAAAAAAGTTGTTAGGAGAGATAGTACAGGAAAAAGGAGATAGTGTGATTTCATTAATACTGTTTTCCCTGTGACTTGATGCTTACACCTTCCATGGACAACAGCAAGCAGGGTGCAAAGTCCCCCAGAGTTTTATGGATAGGAGAGGGTAATTAAGAAAATATGTCATTATCCATGAATGTAGTCGCAAAATTTTACTGGTCTTGCTCTGTCACAGACAATGGGAATTTCTTTTGTTACTCACTTTATTTAAGTAATTAAACTAGGGCAGATTTATCCCTCAGTGATTCCAGTGGGAAGTCTTAATTTATCTGGGACTTATGTTTTTCATGGTGTATAGAAAATACCATCAACTTTTTTCCAGCTAAAGAAAAAAAGGAGCTAGAATTAAATAACTGTGTTGGGTGGTATGGAAATTTTGGGTTGTGTCAAGGTTACTGTTTCTCTACAGTGATAATAGAAATTAAACAACCTGCAGAATTCATATTTTGGAGAAAAAAAATCATTCACACCTAACTTATTATTATTAATGACATAGTTCAGATCATTGATTTTATATCCCGTATGGTTTAGCTAATGATTACAGAAAGGCCTTCAAAGATCGTATATTAATGACATCAATTATTACAAATCATAGGCTTTATGGATTGTCATGAATATCAAGTGACACTGAGGATATGAACAACAATAACATGTGACATGTAAAGTTCTGTGAAGCAATTAAGGTCATGAAAACTTCACTTAGTATGTCTTTTTTTAAAAAAGGTTATTCCACTGTAATAATGGTCAATTCTCAGCATACAAAAAGAAATCCTTCATCTTGTTTCCTTCTGGGCATTTAGTAACAGAGTTGCCACCTGCTGTGTAACATTTTGTCACATCATTACCAGTGAAAACATCTTGCGCTGGCAGCACTAATTGAGCAGAATCTTTCACACAGTATTTTTACAGGAATAGGTACCCTGAGTTTTGCACGCAACCATGTTCTTTGCTATAAAATTCCTCACTTGTAATAAGATTATTTTATAAGCCTAATTTTACTCCTTTTTTTAAAAAATAAAAAACCAAAACCAAAGGAATAAGGGATAGGGGGGATGTGATGCTGCACCATGTACCCGTTGTGTCATGTGATGTTTTGGTTGTGTTTGGTCTGGGGTGGGCGTGTGCCTGTACAGGGACGTCACACCGCATTTCACAGTGGAGGCAGAGTGAAAATTAGTGGTTTTGATTAATTATCCCATAATGAGCATTTGTGGAGAGCCCACACCCAGGCAAATTTCCCAGCTCCTTGCCATCTGCCTGGGGGGCTGCCTCGTGGTGTCTCTGCAGTGGTGGCAGAACATGATGTGGCTGAGGCTAAGGGCTGAGTAACGTGCTGCCCTCCGTGTTGGGCACTGGAGATGTTTGGGTTTGTGGGAGGGCAGTTGTGGGTGACGCTGAGCTGGGCAAAGGGCTTGGGAAGCCACCACCCGAGGGGGCTGCTGTTGCTTTGGGGACTGTGCAGTCATCCTTGCAGCAGGAAAGGCTGCTTCCATCAGTGTCAGGACTGTGAGGGGGGCATAGTCTTTCTGCCTGCTCATGAGTGAGCAAATGGTTTCTACACAACGCCAAAAAACAGCATAAGAGAAATAAGGCAATGAGATGTGTGAACCACTTCTGGACATCTCTGGTGCTGAAATCTGTGCATGGGGGTGACCAAGATACCTGAATTATCTTCACTGTGAGCTTTGGATAGGATAGCTCACAGATATTACTGTATTTCAGTGTAAAAAAAAAAGTAGTTAAAGCTGAGTCTTTTATTAGCTGGGAAGATGAACCATAAGAGTTCTGCTTTTAGGAGGCTTATAAATGCTTGTGAGCGCCATGGATCTGTTTAATGCTCTGTTCCACTGCAGATTTCCTTTGAAGTGAGAGACTTTTGATAAAAGTGATGTACTTTATGCTTGGAGTAGGATTTATACTGTGGTGAGATAGGAAGAGCCTTTGCCAAGGATATGGACCTTGTTGCACAAGTTCCTGTGGACAGATGGATACAGGCTCTGTCCTCAGAAACACTCAGGCTACATCAAATGTCATAAATCTTCAGCTCAACTGAAAAAAGAAATTGTGCTTAAGGGCTAATTCTTCCAAAAGGCTCTTGAAAACTGGAATTAATCTGTCTGATGCCTTTTCTCCATGGCCTAATAAGAATTTCAGCAAATATATCAAACAGGATGTAAAGGGAACTGCTGTGGGGAAAGCAGGGAGAGACAGACTAAAATCAAATCGGTTTGCTGAGCAAGGGATTCATGCTCCCTTACATATGTGATGCTAAAATCACCTGCAGAGGTGGAGAACTGCACTGCCTTTCTAGGCATTATAATATTACTAACATTTGCCTACAGTTTCTGCCTTGTATTGATCCATTGCCTCCTCATGTGCCTGTAGGGATGCTAACCTGGGGAACAATTTGCCTGAGCTATGTCTCTGTGGAATTGCACAGGGAAAGTTCTCATGGATGGCTCTGTCATGAGGATGTTTTTTCACTTCAAAAAGTGAACTTTCAAAAAGAGTGATTTGAAGTGTTTGCTGACTAAGATGCCCAGTGACACTCATCATGAAGATGCTCTTGCTGCCACTGCTTGGTTCAGTAAAGCACAGAAGTTAAATCACACTTTGGGCTCTGGGATGGTTTCTCCTTGATTTCAGGAAAGCTGCTTTGCTGCTGACTATCTCCTTCTTTGAGGAATGGAGGGAAATGATGTTTGTCAGCTTTGCATAGAGTTTGTGATAATTAACATTTGAAGATGAAAAGCTACTTGATTTTGTAACAGGATTTTGGCTTATGTGCCTGCTGATGGGAGACAAGAAGAGTAATGTCTGAAATTGCTCAAAGACAAAATCCAAATAACATCTAACTCCACTGAGGTTTAAATAAAGCCACTGAAGCACATTCATTTTCCTTAAGGATATGCAATAACTTAGAAAAAGTATTATAATGGACAAATAGAGATTTTAAGTCTCACTCAGCACTGTGCTGCCTTCTTTGCTGTGCAATGATGCTATGAATTTTCTCTTCAGTCTGCCAGCCACTGACTCAACTTCCCATCATCTCTCACCACTAAACTCTGGGTGAGTTCAGTTTTAAAGTGAAACTCTGAAAGGGGGTTATAGAGGAGATGAACTCCTTGAATTTTGTGTTTGAACTGTGGTAATCCAACTTCTCTTTTTAATGTATATTTCAAGCACAAAATCTTTTTTTTTGGTGCCCTATGGCCCAGTATATCATTTTGGATCCAAATTAACAGAAGTACCAAAGCCATCTCTAGATCCCTGGCTTTGACATTTTGGCACTTCCTTGTTCCTCATCAGAACTGGGTCTGAGGCTAAAAATTGTAGTGCCATCCACAATGTTGAAAAATAATTTGGTTCAAACAGATTTCAGTCCTTTCAAGGATCAAAAGCGTAATAGATGAAAACACAGTGTGTCAGAGGGTTTGAGTGTTGATTTGAGACATGTCAGACTCAAATTACCTGCTCCTTCCTTAGAGTTAGACTGAAATGCTAAAGATGCACAGGGCAAAATCCAAAGTAAAATGAAAAGTCTTCCAACCACACTGGTAGAAATCCTGTGTCCTCTGATCCCTTGCCCTGAGTTTGTGCTGACAAACACAAACACTTCAAAATCCTTTCTGTGCAAGCAGCTGATGGGAACTACCTTGCAAGAGAAATCTGAGCATTCAGAGGTGAATTGGTACAGCATGACAGTGTTCATGCATAAAGACATGAAGCAATTTAATATTATTAATTGCTGGCTTGCTGACTAGATTTACAAGAAATTTTCAAACCTTAAACCCCCAAATAATCATTTCTCACAAAAAAAAAAAAAAGAAAGGAATTTATTATGCTATTAACTTTGTTCCTATCAGGTTTTCCAAAGTGAAATCACTAACTGCAATAAAATCTTTATTGCACGTTTTAATTTATTTCTCCCTCAAGTTAAGAAATGTCTCAGAGATGTACTTTGGTGTTCTCTACTGTTATTATTTGTCATTCATAAAGAGAAACATTTGTAACTACTTATTCCACCCATTCTGAATTTGAAACCTCTGTAACGTTTCCTTCCTGCTCCTGGAAGGTCAGAGACGATTAACATCAAAAAGAGTTTAGTTTTTAGAGCATTGAATGGGAAGGATCAGATGCACACATGTGGCAACAGAGAGGAAGAGGATGAACTTGGAGGCAAACAGTAGCAATTCAGGGCATTTTAGTGCTTAGACTACATAAAGAGGGGTGTGGATTTACTTCACCTGAGACATCCAGGTTAGGAAAGTAATTGCACTGGTGGTCTGCATAATCAGTGGAGAGTCAAAGGTGCTTTGAGGGGGAATGATCTTTTTCTGTGTATTGCATGGGGATACCTGCAACTACATTTTTACCCAGGTACTGAGTGCCCCAAGCCAAGTATTAGTGCTCAACACTGCTATTATAGTTGGTTTATGCTCTCCTTAACTGAAGTAGTGGAGGGTCTAGGTGCCTGTGCCTCCATAATATAAATTTTCACTGGAGTAAAAATTTTCCTTCATGGGGGAACCATTCTGTGAGAAATGAAGTACCAAAGGCTTGTCTCTTTACTTTATGTGGATGACTATGCAGGGGACCTGGGGAAAGGAATTAAAGGAATTAGACTGAGACCAACTGCTTTTTGACCTCAGCACAGGTTTTACACTCTGATCCAGTGCAGTGGGGCTGCAAGCTACTGGAAACATAATTTTCAGTAAGGATGTGAAATTTCAGCATCAAAAAGACAGGCTTTGATACTTATAAGAGTAGTGTAAAAGTTTTTGATAGAGAAGTACATAAACAGAGACCTGAAAGTGGGTTTTGATTTTATAAATAATGAATATTTCCCATGAAATATAATATAATATAAATAATGAATATTTAGTGAAAGGCTCTTATTTCCTCCAGTATAAGGAACATCTCTGTGGATAAAATATCTCAGGTTTTGTCAAACCGTTTATTGTTTGCAATATTCCTGTAAGTTTTCCATCCACTTGCAAGTAGTAGTTGATGTAAAAGAATACAAAAAGGATCAATACTAAAATCATCTTCACAGCTCAGAAAATCTAGTCTGGGAGTCAGATTAATCCAAGCTTCGGAAATATTGAAACAGTGAAATACTTGTTGCCTCTCAGTGGATTTGGCAAACAGATATTTCCTCTCTATGTTATCCAGGCTGCCAAGCCCTTGAAACTTTTCCCCCTTGTGTTTGAATTTTCCAGCCCTGGGAAATGATCCCAGACACCCAGCTACTTCAGTGAGTGGCTGTGGGCAGCATGGTGGCCACACATGGGACTGTTGGGGTCAGAGCAGTGAGGGGACCCAGTTACATGGTGTTTTCTCTTTCTGTCTGAAAGTTTGTGGGTTTCTAGGCTCACCCATAACCCTAAAACACAGGGATGTATGGCCAGTCCTGTGCTTTTCAGAGCTGTTACATGCTCCTGTGTTCTTCTGATAAAGATAAGGTTTAATGGCAAACTGCTGCCAAAGCAAGGAACTTTTGCAAACGGATGAGCATCTCTGGCAGCTGATGTTGTTAGACTCTAGCCTTGCTGAGGAAAGTTTATGGGATTGCTTTGAAACTTACTGCATGGATCAGATTCATCCACCTTTCTCTTTCATTCCCGTCAAATACTGTCTGACTGTGTTTTCCCTGCAGCTGATTGTCAGCATGAGATGCCAAAATAGGAAGAGTAAACTTTCTTTATTTATGTATCAGATAGAGGGGTGAGTAGCAAAAGGAGATGATGGGAAGTACTAAAACCTTGGGAAAGCATTAAGGCACTGCTAAATGCAGCAGACTGTTACACTGTAGTACACCAGCTCTCATCCCTTGCACCCCCAGTGCAGGCAGAAGGTGTTTGTAAGAGTGGGCACAGTGTTAAGAAGTCATGCACCTCTGAACTGTCATGTCCTTCATCTCATAATAGATTATATATAAAACAAACAGAGAATAACATTGCTCTGACTCACTAGTGTGCCCAGTCTGGGCCCATAATGCTCCATGGGCGGAGGAAGAGGAAAGGTAGAAGTGACAGCTTTTACAGATAATGATCATTTAATATTTCATAATTTTCCCTTTATGTATGTTCGTGTAAAGTGAAATTCAAGTAAAGTGATGATTTAGGAACTTTATAATAGGGGAAAACTATTGAGCAAATCTTCCTTCTGCACAGGTGCATCTGTAGCTGCTGCTGCCCTTGCATTTCGATGTCCCTCAGAGGCGACAAACCAAATGACACACAAACTGCACAGCAGGAGACAACTGCAAATGTGTTTCAGCCCTCAAACTGTTTTTCTTGCAGGTTTGACTTGTGTCTTGGTAAACTTTGATTTTCCTGACCAGTAGAAATGGTGTGTGGATGGATGTACAGAGGATGTCTTAGTTACACTGCACATGTAGCTCATAGATGTGACGGGGGTTTTCTGAATGTCCTCTTGGGCTGTTGGAAATGGATCCAAGTCTGGCTGGACTATGGGTTGCAGCGTGAGAGTAGTTCTGAACCCCAAACCCAGATGACCTCACTTTACCACCATGGCTGGTGGTACTGTATGCTGGGGAAGAACTGAAGTGCTGTCAGTATTCAGCCCTTTGCCATAACCATCTCTAAGGTTGCTTTGTAGCCAGCTAAAGCTGAAAGCCTCCTGCAATGCCTGTGCACTGCAGCATGACAGGTACAGCTGTGTCCTCTCCTCTGACCACCTTCTTCAGGTGGCTTTTATGAGCAGCTGAACTATGAATGGGTTTCAATTATCATGAAAAACCCGTGAAAAATCTGACATTGAACCTGGCATCACTCATAGCATCTAGAAGTTATTTGAAAATTAATGGAAGATTATTTCCCACAGAGCCCACACGGACATCTCTGTGTGGTTGCTGTAAGCTACTGCAATGTTTCACATGAGAGGATGTGCAGAATGTTTTTAAAAGAAAAAAATGTCTTTCTGGCTTTTAAAAAAAAATAATTATGCAGTTGCACAATTAGCAGTTTCAGCAGTGATTCTGCAGTTCATCAGTTCAAATGTTTAATGTGCAAACATTGAAAATACTATAAATTTACTGAAAGATAATTTAATAACATCATAGAAGCAATGCATATATTTTCACCAACAAAAAACACATTTAATTTTCTCTCATCATGAGAGCTGTTTTTAATTTTTAAATATTTTTCTAAAGATGAAATGTTGACAACACTATCATATCACTTGCTGTAAGAGTAAATTAATATTGATTAATGTGTGTGACAATTTAAACTCAATTGTCATGTCATATCATTGAGATTTCTTCTGAACAATTTTAAAAGCAAAAGAAACTTGAATACAAAGATGAGTTTTTATGTTTATTTTAATTTTTTTTCCCGCGTAACTCTCTCTTCCAATTTTTTTTCAGCTATATGCATGAACCTTTTAGTCTTGGTAGAGTTCTCATGTAGTAGCTTTTATCCAGCTAAACTTTCCTTAGTGTAACAGTAGAACATTTGTGTGTTTGGGCTGTTTTGAATTAGTCCTTTGTGGCACCAGGTAACACTTGTGGGAGAGCTCAAAAATGAGACAGTATTTATTAGAATTTTTAGAAAACTGTTGGAAGTATTACCATGGGGAAGAAGGTTCTAAATATCTCCAGAGTTTCATAGCAGAAAGATTAGAAAGATTGCTGTAGGAAACGTTGTATAATTTCTCCATTTCCAGGGTAAAACTGGCAAGAATGAGGATATCACTTGAATAAGAGATCTTACTGTTTGTGTGTGATAAACACAGGCAGTGTCATGATGTCTTTAAATTTGCCTTGACAATGACTTTCTACTTTTTGGGTTACATTTTCCAGGTCCCAAATCAGCTACAGAATGTAATCAAATGCTAAGGTCTTTGTTCAGGGTGCTCTTGAGGATGCTTATCTTTCAGATGCTTCAGTGGGGCTGAGCAGATATTCAGAGACGAGCACAGGTTTAAGCGCTTTTCCAAAGTTTGATGCTTTCCTTAATCAGAGTGATGCAGTGAAAGTGTTTTGGAGAAGGGTACAACTCTCTGCTATCTGCTTCTGCTTGATCACATCCTTTTTGATCTGCAGCTGCCTGTCCTTTTTAAATGGACTGACTGCTTTCCAAATACATCCTTGAAATGTCACTTGTCACCACTGAGGAGTGGAACTGTTTGGCATTGTGGAAAGAGCAGTAGTTTGGGAAACAGGAGGTCTGGGTGCTCCTGCAGAGCTTTGCCCAGGAGGCATCGTGGCTCAGTGTAACCCACTTCCCCAGACCTTTGAATCCTTTGCAAGCACTGTAACACAAATAACTAATAATAACAGAGCTGTTGCTGGGGGAAAGAATCATCCTGGTATGGGTAAGTTCACATCAGATTGAGTGGGGTGCCTGTAAACTTGAAAATTAGACTGGGGAGAACAAAGCAGGCAGTTTTGTATGAGTTTTCCCAGCTTCCTGTGAGAAGAAATATTTTCAAAATGGGTTTGATTGCTAATCTGATTATGCCAGCTCGGAAGTTAAATTGAAACATGAAATAAATGAAGGCTTTTGGAATTATGAATTAATTAGAAAACTAATTAGAACAGATAAAAGAAATGCCAGTCAGTGAACTGTTTTTCTTATTTTGGAATAAGAGCATTTAAATTGAAAAGATGACATTAAACAAAGCCTACAAACAACTGGAAACCATGTTAGCTGAATGATAAGTACTAAAAGGGGAATTTTTTGTTTTACATCATGGTATAGCTTTCCGAAATTTATTTCTGAAGAGGGAACGGCAGCCTAGAGGAGAGGATGTCTACAGGCTCAGGGACAGCTAGAAGAGAAATGTTGAATGGAAGCTGAGTAGACAGGAGAGATACAGGGCTGGTGAGCCTCAGCAGGTGTTTTATTGATGTCAGTTAAAGGAATGGCCCTGGGCTGGCTGTGCTTTCATGTACCAGGATTTCAGGATAAGACCATTTCAGTGGGCATGGTTGTGGGGAAAGCCATGGCCCTGAGCCATCCCTGCCTGCACCAGGGACTGGTCCTGCACTAGGGGTGGCTGCAGGCACTTGGACCACCTCTTGCATCAAGAGAAAGAGCAGGATGTTTTCTAATCACTAGGTTGGAAAAGTTGCCTTCAGACATTTTCTTTTGGAGCAAGTGGTACAGGAATGTGCCGTAATTGCCTGAGCCATCTGTCCACAATACCTCTAGTATAAAAATGTTGCTGCTGGGCTGTTTCATATATGGTAACAGTGAACACAAACCACAATGAATGATGAAATATCAGTGCACTGATTGAGAGAATCAGAAATAACTTCCAGAGATCAGATGACAAAAAACTGGTTGCTCTCAAGCACTGGAAAAAGACTAGAGGGGAACAGCCAACACCACACTGAAATCTGGGTGAGACCCACTGTCTTTGAATCTGCCATGCTGGGGTTTCTACTGAGAGCATCCATAATAAATTGTCAGGGAGGGGTGTTAGTGGTACAGTCAGCCTCAACCACAAGATCAGGAGACAGTGCTACAGCCCTGATGAACAAACAGGCCCTGGAGATCATCCCTGGCACAGTACCAGGGGCAGAGGGGCAGTCCATGCTGTGCCACCCCACCCTGCAGGCCCCTTTCAGTGCCCACCAGCTTGAAAAGTCCATGACTGCCTCACAGACCCTGGGCACACAAAACTTATGCTGCTTCAGAGAGGTTACTAAATCCATTACTACCATTCCCTTGAAATTAAAGGCTGTCACTGTAATACATTTTAAAATCAAAATGAGCTTTAAGTCCAAATGGTCCCACCAGTAAGAAAGAGTCCCCGCTCTGAAAACCTGGAAGCAGCAAAAGCATTAAGGAAGTTAAAGCAATCATTAACATTAATATATTTCTCTAATCACCTACATGAACATGAGAAAGAGAACCATAGAGGTAACTCTCTCTTCTCATATTTCTTAATATATTACAGGAAAGCATTCAGGCACTGCAGAGAAAAGACAGAGAAAAGGACTTTTACAGAAGAGTAAATGAATATGTCCCTGAAATGTGTTGCAGTGTTGGGTGAAAACCCAGTTGTGGAAGACAGAGGCTGCCTGGCATCTACCTGGCTCTTACTCCTTGAATTACCTGGCTAGTAGCTTGGAATTCCTTGTTGAACTATATATTAGCAAGTACCTTAACAACCAACCAAACAAAACCCAGCCAAACAAAGCAAAACCAACCTACCAGCCAACCAAAAAAACCCNAAAGCATTCAGGCACTGCAGAGAAAAGACAGAGAAAAGGACTTTTACAGAAGAGTAAATGAATATGTCCCTGAAATGTGTTGCAGTGTTGGGTGAAAACCCAGTTGTGGAAGACAGAGGCTGCCTGGCATCTACCTGGCTCTTACTCCTTGAATTACCTGGCTAGTAGCTTGGAATTCCTTGTTGAATTATATATTAACAAATAACTTAACAACCAACCAAACAAAATCCAACCAAACAAAGCAAAACCTACCAACCAACCAAAAAAAACCCCGACAAATCAAAAAACCACCAAACCTCCCCCCCCCCCCCAAAAAACCCCCAAAACAAACCAAAAACCCTGCAA